>DWCF01002410.1:0-24105 GCA_018230265.1 Delias oraia | reverse complement strand
CACTCTTATTTCAAAAATTATGTTGTTATTAAAGCTTTATGTCGCACATAAAACAGAAGATTCATTTTGGAATGGAGAATTTATCGCTTAATGCGGTTATGCCACTCTTCATTACTCGGTACGTAACAAAGGACATATATATATGTACAAGCAGAGTTGGGCGAAAACGGAGGTCCGAAGGGAAATAAAGCCAAAGCACTGAGTTGTTGTTAATTTGTTTGGACGCACCCGACAGAGCGTCGTGTTTTGAGGTTACTACTGTAAATAGGAATATGTCATAGTTGACTGCTGACTAGAGTTTTTTGACTTGAGTTTCAATAAATTTTTCTAAAAGCTTCTCCTCCCTGTAAATGATACACAGCTAAGATTGTTTAGGTACTATTTTGGGACCAACAAATGCACCCAATACGTCAGCGAGGAATTGATAAGGCAACGTCATCGTTTGCTTTGCCTTCGTTTGCTTATACGAAAACATTTTCTAACCGTCCATAGCACACGGTTTCTAAAGTACAAGTTCGCAAACTTTAGATAAATTTCCTTCATGCATCGCTAAATAATAATATCCCTAATGCATAGTATGTAGACTAGATACCCGTTTCCACTGGAATTTCTACAATTAACATTACCGGTTTTTATCTACATTCTTCAGATAATTCATCCACCAGTTCGTCAAACGTAGACACCGCGCGCTTGAAATGCCTTGCTGAATTACTTAGCACTAGTATCTTTGTACCTGTATTAAAACCGTAATGTTTATCGCGACATACTGCGCATAGCACGTGCTTGAAAATATTTGGGCGTAATCTACATCTGTACCCAATAAGAAATTAAATGTTACTCCAGTGTTGTTGTTTTGTAGTCGTTTTGTATTGAATTTGTAGGCGGTAGTTATCGCTTCTAATTTTGGAATTATGTGAGAAGATCTTTATAAATATTATCTAAGATCAAAATTGACATAAAGATTAAGATAAAATATCATAGTTGGCCCTTAGGTTTAGGAACTACGATGGTCCAGAACGATATATCCTCAGGCACGCAGAAGCAAAGACAGAACATAGACATGTGAAGTTTCTAAGTTGTATTAGCACAATTTAAAAAAAAAACAGTTCTTTTCAGGTTAAGAAAATTAAATTTATTTAAATTAGGAATGGAATGTTTTACAAACAAAAAAATTATGGTAGATCTTCTTGAGGAATACCTATATTTTTGTTAACATAAGTGACAAGAAAATATTTTTTCCTTGAAATCGTACCGTTTGCGGTACTATATACTCACCCTTGGGAGAGCCATGCTGACGCATAAGTTGTGCCGCCTCGTCCGATGTGATACCGTGCTCTCACAGAATACTCGCTACTACGTTGACGCTACGTTAGGTCTACGTTTTTCGCTATACCATAAAAAATATATCAAAAAAAGATTTTTGTGTTGAGTTTTACACTGTAACAGGATAAACAAAATAAAATGTGTTGCGAATTTTATACAATATATCTAAACGGTTCGGTTATTTTGTTTGCAGTCAACCGAATTTAAGTGGAACAAACGAGTATGGTGCGGTATTTTCATCACAATTGAAGCCAGTATTAGTAATTTTATTGATTTGCGAAATTGCTCCTCAAATATATTAGAATTTTGTTATAGGTTAGTTGCGATCTGTAACAATTATAATAAAAAAACTTATTAGGTTACGTTTTGGCTGTTTTTGCCTTTTCCGAAAATGTCAAAATTTTAAAATTATTTAAAAACCTGATCTAATGCGTAAGTGTAAACATATTGAAGGCATAACTTAGAAATAAAACAAACTACTATTAAATAGCCTTGTGTGTTATGTATGTTTGGTGAATCTGAACCGACTTCTTGAGAAATATGCATTGCATTTAAAGTTTATTTACAAGGAAATATCATCGCAAGATTTTTATCACACTCGAGGGAAACTTGAGAGCATCGGATTTTGATAAATACAATATAGTAACGTCGGCATCTAATATTTATGAGCGGAGAGCCGGCGCCGACCGAGTACTTCCTACCATTTCCAAGCTTTGGCTCTTTGGTTTAGGAGGCACGTATAATATATTCCTGAATAACTATTCTACATTTCTTAACACGTAAACATTTAATGGCATTTTAACAAAGTGTGCAGTTTTGTTTCGAATATAATCAAATTTGACAATTTACAAAGATAAATCAACTTGTAAAATGTTGATATAATATCACATTTGGTTCAAATGTTAATAATAATACGAGTTGTGGACATATTGGCTAAAAGAATTGTTAAAATCAGTTGCTAGATAATATTCAAACAGTTCAGTTATTTACACAGCTGGCGCAGGTTTCTATTGGTTTATCTGGAAAAGATGCAGTTGTGATAACAGAATGCACTTTATACATTAATGGGTGCTAGTTAAACAAAATTTTATAGATAATTAAAAAAAATACTTGGGATATGAATATTGAATTTGGAATACATTTTGTACAAAATCTTTGATTTAAATATGTTTTCCTTGATCAATTACAGCTATCATCACGTCGTATTTCTCATATATATTGTATACTTGAATTTCTCTAGGAAGTTAGACAAGCGAGTTTATAGTACATATTAACCAAGTCTCTGCTGAATTGCGGTTTTGCATCTATTATCGCGTGCAGTTAACCGGAACGTTGTCATCCGACCATTCGGGCCCTTCGGGACGTCTAGTGTTATTCTGGTTTAAAAAAAAATCAAGATAAAATGAATTGTCTTCTTCTTCATTTTCCTCATGTAAATTTGATTCCATTAAAAGTCTGTTATCGGAAGCAATGTTTGATATAGTTTATAGTTCCTTTTATGATTGCTACGTGTCTTGGTAAATTGATGCGTATAAGCTTTGTTATTAAATTGTTTTTATTAATTAAGCGAATGCCTTTGTACCTACTTGTGATGTAGGTACAAGTTTTTCTATTTGATTTTAATGTATTTATAAACATATCAGTCGGTGAATTGTAACAATTACGCGATTTAATATAATAACAATTAACGAATAGTATTTATCGCTCAAATGTTACAGTACAGTACCGTCAACTGATTGGAATGATGGCAATAACAATAAATATAAACAAGAATGCTCCACTGAAATGTAAATTGCGAGTCCGGCGCCATCTTACTGAGGCTGCTTTAAACCAGATTATCGCTTGCAAATGTATTTTTATTAGTTCCGACTAAGACCAGTAAAAAAGCAGTTCTCTAAAGAAATGTATTATTTTAAAAGGCGAGTGTTTAGTATGCTCTACATTAATTGTTTCTATTATACAATACATTTTTTGAACAAAACTCCTCCAAAACTCTTAGTAATAATATTATTATAGTGTCTTCCTAAAATGCTTTAAGTACAAACTTGTTTCCCACTAAATACTTATTTGGTAATATTTACTATTCCAGGCTTAAAATACCTTCACTCTGCGAGAATTCTGCACCGCGACATCAAACCCGGTAACCTGCTTGTGAATAGCAACTGTGTTCTCAAGATCTGTGACTTCGGGCTTGCAAGGGTCGAGGAACCAGACTCAACCAAAAACATGACACAAGAAGTCGTCACACAATATTATAGGTGAGGATAACATTAGTTTTAATCTTTTTGCATCTAAATAATAAATTAATCAATTGTGCCAATAAAATAAAACTCAATGCGATACTGATGAGCCGTGACATAACCGATGGACAAATATAGTGATGAAGTGTTGAGGCTCAAAAAACGTATGCTAGTGAAGAAGCTGTCTACAATTATATAATCAAGTTGCTCCAGTCGTATGTCTATAATTAAGTAACTAATATCACATCAGACTGTGAAGCTTGTGCATATGAAAGTATTCCTTATGTTCAATGTCAAATACGCTTAGAATGTCGATTATTGCCTGAAGATCAAATTCACCCCCACAGATATTGTTGTAGGCTATCGTAAAGTTATGCGAACACTCAACGGTTACCCTTGGCTGCTACACTTGGCTTACATTCGAACAGCTCAAGCCTAGCACTTATGCAACACTATTCTGTGTTCTATAACAGTCGTAGTATTTCATTTTCCTTAACATTTCTAATAAAGGATTTAAAATATATATTAGGCAAGAGAAATAAAATTGTAAAAATACAGGTTTGTGTAATATAGAAATAGATGATTACGGTTTTCAAAACCAATTCAAACGAAGAACTAAGAAGCGGTAAATCGCAATACATATCCGGTTCTCCTGCTAGGCGGTCACGACCTAAGGATTAGTGTACGTTCGACTGAATGGGTGACCTTTGCACCAATGACCGCACTTTTGAAAGTATGCCACGGCTGGCGCATCATAACAGGCGCTTTTGCGGATGTCGGGCTGGATTAATTAATAATCACAGCGTCTCGTATCGGGCTTATCCGATTTCGTAGAATCTGTAGCCATTTTTTCATTTAGTTTGGAAAGGGCAGAGCTAAGAACAACATTACACGTAGTATCATTGTGGATTCGCCTTTCCTCTTTTCGCGGTTTCTCTATAGACACTAACACCGTCTTAAAAACATATGATCAGCATATTATATTCTTTTTTCGCTCAATTCGACGTAAATAATTTTGCATTGAAAGAGAGGTTAATTTGTAAAGCTATAAAGTTATTTTAAATGTTACGTTAAATCTATAACTTTGAATTCCTTTTTGTTATTATGTAGTATTTTCCTGTGAAATAGAGACAGCTAAATGTTTTCTCTTTTATAATACAAATTGTTGTATTTAAACATTTATATCTCCAATTCGGTAATGACCCATTAAGAAAGATCTTTAAATAGAGAACTCAATTATTACATTACTAAAAATTATGTTTAGATAAGTTTTTGTTGGAAAATTGCTCTTGTTTTAATATGAATTCTAACACTTCAAGGGCACCAGAGATTCTGATGGGTGCGAATCACTACACAGCAGCAGTAGATGTGTGGTCTGTTGGGTGTATATTCGGGGAACTACTCGGCAGACGGATTCTGTTTCAAGCTCAAAGTCCAGTACAGCAGGTAAATATTATAATAAAAACAGATTTAATTTCTTATTCATTTACGGCTTTGATACGGCCTTCCGCATAATAGCTAACTTGTATATTATTCCCTCTATTTTTAGTAATTTATAGTATATACGAATTAAGTGTATTAGTTATGAAATTTATTCAAATTTTTAGATCTTAAATTCCAATTTTTATATCTGATCTTTTGTGACTTATTACCATTAAGTGACGACACACATATTCTTCAGTAGTCTATGTCATCATTTTATATTATTGTGTAGGTACATTTAGTATGTTTTTCGAATTTTCCTGCGAGGGATAATGGTTCTCTCAAACAATGCTCTGCAAACTTTTTGTCTTCTAGGTAAATCTAGGAAACGGTAAATTTTCAGACTCACACCACGAAAAAAATCAGTAGTTATTAATCACCATTTACTTATTTAATACTAAAACTATGAAACAAAAATATGTTAGTCGTAGTATAAGTTTATAAGGCTACCATATTTTTAGACACACCAATTAACGACCATGGTGCGCCAGTGTGCCCCGATATACACTTTGCGGAACACTGCTCTAGAGGTTTAAATTACCGGGAAAAATATAATTGTTTCGATCGCGTAGGTGTAAAGGTGGCTGGCCGCTGATGTTTCCGAGGAAAATAACTTTGGTTTTAAAATTTCACACAGTTTTTGTTGAAATTCCAGCTGGAGTTGATAACGGAGCTCCTTGGCACTCCGTCGTTGGAAGACATGCGGTACGCGTGTGCGGGTGCACGCGCGCATATGCTACGTCGTGCGCCCCGCCCCCCGGCGCTCGCGGCGCTCTACACACTCTCCGTGCAGGCCACACACGAGGCTGTTCATCTGCTTGCGCAGGTAACAAGCACTTCTAATAATATGTTTTTTTTAAACTGTTTTTTATGGTATAGCAGACAACGGAGCAGGTGGGCTTATCACCTGTGAGAGAGCATGCTTGCTGCTGAAGCACTAATTGGACCGGCTCGTCCGAAGTGAAGCCATGGGTTCACAGAATCGGCTTTTTCACTCAACGTGAAACTGATTGAACAGAATACTCATCGGTAATATAAAATTACAGATGTTAGTCTTCGATCCGGCGAAACGAATTTCTGTAGTTGATGCTCTCGCGCACCCTTACTTAGAAGAAGGACGCCTTCGATACCACTCCTGTATGTGCAAGTGTTGCTACAGCGCACCGCCCGCAGCTAGACATTATTCACCGGACCTCGAACCCGTGGCACCACATGGCTTTCATGATGGCTGGGAAAGGAAACTCACTTCGGTACATCAAGTTAAGGGTGAGCAATATATGTGTCTACTACATAAATAAACAAATTATGTGCTAGGTTTTTGTATTGATGAAATTTATAAATTTCATAATCATTCATTCTGAATATGTCGCAGATTTATGGTTGGATCCGATATTTGATCGAATGACTAGCGCGTTCATTGAATGATGACATTCAATTGAATGGCTGGGCCGACCGTTGTCTGAATAAGCGTCACTCAACGTGCAACTAGTTAGCGGTTTGTAGCATAGCCCTTTGAACAGAGCGGACGTAAAATCAAACAAATGATTGTAATTTAGTTCATTTGTTCCCACTGCGGCGTTAGTATTCATCAAATCAAATATGGCGTCAAGCAGCTCGCACAGATAGCATTGTGTTATTTTTGTATAATTTTTCTTGACCTTTGCGTAATAAAATAGTGTGACAGCATGTATTTAACAATTCGTAACCTGATCTGACTAAATATATTTCGGCCTTATATCTCATTCAACGACTACACTAAATGACGTTTAGTCAAAACGTTGAATATTACAATTCAAGTAAACATCGTCATTCAATGAACGTACTAGTCATTTGATCAAATGGCGGATTCAACCAGATGACTGCGACATACAGATGATTGCTAAGATAATTGAAATACTGCAAATACGTTTCAAGCGGGATGTAGCTTCTTAGCACTCAGCAGTGTACCAATTTCACCGAAGAGGCGAACGCAGTTGTTTCACGTAGGCTAAATAACGTGACGTTGGTTCATCTCCGCAGAGGAGATACACAAGTTCATAGCCGAGCAACTCCAAACGTCCCGCGTCCCGCTCTGCATCAACCCGCAGTCGGCCGCCTTCAAGAGCTTCGCAAGGTAAGGCGACGCCACCACCCCACCGCCAACAACCAACCAGACACTAGGTGATTTCTTTGCGCTACCTACACGGCGGGTGCCTATCGCACTCTCACCTGACTCTTCTCAACTGCAATCATTCCCACTATAGAAAGCTCCTTAAGAAGCGGACATGTGTATGTCACTATGATTTAATATCTATTACTAGATCTATTATTAATTGTGATGAATATTACAACATTAAAAAACTTGACATGAGTCGTGAGAGTGAATAGGCACCAACCGCTGAGCTATTAGCGACCACCCACACCCAAACGGCCACGTCCAACGTGTCGGCAACACATCGGTTACAAAAGCCGCCTCTGTACAGCTAGTGTTTAAATGAACTGTTTTATCGGATTTGAATCACTCTTCTCAGTAGCACAAAGAGAACGTTATATTTAGTTTGTGTTATAATTTTGAATAAATCAGCGCGTACTATTTATTGCCAACAATCGAGATGGGATCTGAGGGCGGTTCCAAGAACAAACACTGATTACTAAGCGTGCTAGTCAAAGAATTGTAAAATTTTAAAATTTTAGTTATTATTATACTGTTAACAAATTTTATATGACTTGTGTTCAAATCCGATAAAGGAATTTGTGAATTTCGCGTGACAAGCGAGCTAGTCTTGCCTCGCGTCATAGATTCAAAACAATCATCACAACTAGTGTGGCACGCACCAAGATGTCTAGATACCCATAGAAGGAAGGTGGTCGCACAAGTTAGTTCCGCTCTTCCCTCCTCATCCCGCCTCAGTAGTTTCGCCCATGGGCCATTCACGCCCGCTTCGTCGCATGGGTTTTGTCCTCTTCGTGCTTCCACCGCTGTTGTCAACCCTCTTGAAATTATACTCCCTGCCGATTGATTAACGAATGTTTTTCTGTGTTTGCGGCAATTCTAGACCGAGTACGAAAGCAAAAGTTTGTTCCCCTTTCAAGACAGCGGCAAAAATACTTCTGATCTCGCCTGTGATTTTTCTGTGCGCTGCGTAGTCACCCACCCAGTAAGCGTCCTCGCACATTAGACAGCGTTGTCCTTTACACGCGGATGTCAACAATAAAACAACCCTTGAGCACAAGATAATCCCGAAGACAGTTTAAGAGCAACGCAGAGATGCAAGGGATCGGTGGAAGAAGGCTGAACTGTTCGCTAAGTGTTGTTTTACTGACATCGATCGTTATTTCAAAAGGGTTGATCGTTGATTAGTACTTTTCGGTTCCGAATGAGATGCATGCCGCCACTTTTTTCCATTTTTCCTTTTCTTATCTAATTCAGCATTTTTGCGATCTACTATTATACAGTGTAATGCGTGATTCATATCTTAAAATAAAATGATATATTGAAATGTTAGCCATAAAGGTGTTTTACCATTTACAAATATTCAATAAAAGAATGGTGATCGCTAAAATGTATTTAATCAGAGAAAATATACATAAATGATGGGTATGGAAAGAATATTAGGTTTGTTTGTTTCCGAAATAAAAAAAATCCAGCATATATTTCGAAAACAAAGGACCACATAAAGTTGTGATTGTCCTAAAGTATTTAGTGCATGAGTAGACAGACTGAACACAGGGCGAAGCACTCGGTTGTGGTGATTTCTATATAGTAGAGTAAAAGTAGTTTGATTTTCCATATGCAGTACTTACACTTTTCAAATTTTTTAAAATACAAATGCATTTTTTTCAAAGGATGCATGACTGAGACTTTGTGTCGTATGTTGGAATAATGGCGAGAAACGGCTGCAAGTGTGGTAATTAAAATGTAAATGTATATTTGTAATGAAACCTGTGCAATTCGATATTCCAACATAAGGCCAGTGGCCAGGGTGTGGTGTGCCGCACGAGATAAACTTGCGACTAATTCATGCGACTCGCGAATTTCAGCTCGACAGTCGCACATCCGTCGGAGCTGCCGCCTTCGCCTCATCAGTGGGAATGACGCGAGTCTAAGCGTGGCTTCGACAAGCGACGCGCCCTCTACACCGACGCACGATAGTCCTAATGCGATTTGTATTGATGCGATGCAGCCATACAAGGCTATTTTGGCATTGTTAATGGTTTAGTGCAGCGGCGTTACGCTTCCAGCATAGGCTATATACAAATAAATTCATTCGGATATTTGCATAAACCTATGAGATCATAGTAGTTTAGTTTTTATCATATGCCAAAAAATCCTTGTATATAACGCCGTATTTGTATAGATAGTATAGGACAATCGAAAATTCAAGTAAAAGAGTAAAATTATTACCGAGTACGCATTTAAATAGACAACACTCCATGTCGGTACGGTAATCTGCTTAAAACCGCTTTTAATGTCAAATATTTTTTAATGATAGGTAATGTTTAGTTTGCATGTTGATTTGTAAAGATTTTCGAACGTACAATTTGTGACGTGCAATGTTAGACAAGTTATTAAAATACACATTTAGTTGTATTTTGCAGGTACAGACATCATTTAAATAATTGACATTGAAAATAGTCGACAGTTTTTAATGCGCGCACTTTCATATTCAGACTGAACTCAAACGGATCCTCGGTTTATTTAAAACACTCTTGTAATTTTTTCCACTAAATATATAATAAGAATTCGTAGTGATATAACAAAAGACATGCACGTAAATAATTATCTAAGCCGCGACGTACAAGTTGCGTGAACTCGCGCGATTGTAGATGAGAAATTAGCGAATATATTTTCCTGACATAAAGTATAAGAAGTAGGGTGGTGTATGTTTGTAGATTAGGATTAATAGCTTACGGTATAAAGACGAAGATGGTAGGCAAGGTAACGAACGAATGCATTGAATTGATTCCGCGATTGGAATGACAGTGACGAAGGACTTCGAAGAAGGATATCAACATTGCTGTAGTGAAGGGGCGTGCTTAATAGGGGTGCCTCGTTCATCATCACCAGAGTTATAGAAATAACTCGGTGAGAATATTCTAATTGGTGGCTCCGCTGGGAAAGTGTACGAAGCAACGAGTAGTGAAGTTGTATGATTGGATAGGTTTCTGGTGTGTGCCTGATTGATTTGTGAAAGTTGCTAGCAATAAATGTTGCAATATATACATTATATTAGCCACTTTGGTTTGTAATAATACTAAGCCGCGAAAAGATATTCTCCATGGTGAGGTCTTTACTTAACCTTTTTTTCTCTCATTGTATGTAACATCGACTGACATTTTTATGTAGTTTAGATAAGCCCTAGATGTAATTGACATTCTTTACGGTTAATACTGATTGAAATTAGAATACTAGTAAGGGGATAGGTAGACATTTAAACTACATAGTGAGGATTTTTTGAAGATGCAACGAGCATCGAAATTTATATAAAATAATCCCATGCAATTAAAGAGTCTAACTATGCCTCAACTAGGCTCATTTTATAGAAAATATTTTCAAGCATTTATTGATTAGTAATATAGCTATTATACTAATGTGTGTTAGTGTGCGTCATTGTATTTGTGTAACATAATTTGGCCAACACTGTAATCGTTTAAAATACTATACGATCCAAAATTAATAAGTTAGCCTCCACATATGTTCGGACTATTGATGATAGTGCCAATTGGCTTCGTTACATACGACTATGAACGTAAGAAAATCATCATCTGAAACATATGTGTAGTATCTGTGTTTGTCTAGTTTAATACCTCTATAATATGTAATAGCATAGTCCCAAAATCATTCGTAGCCTTAAATGTAGTTCAAAACTATATTAAAGATGAAGAGGATTAAAATGTAAATAATCTCGTAGTATAGTAATGATGAGTAGTATGGAAAGGAAACAGTAAAATCAATAGTGTGTTGACAAACACTCTGTAGGAACACATTTTATACATTGTACCAACTTTAGATTTGTGAATTAGACCTCAAATAAAAAGTGCGTTCCTACGAAATGTTTCGTCTAGATGGTACAAAAGATAGCCGTCTGTGATACTATTACTGCACGTGACGATTTATCTAACTCGTGCGTGCTTGTAATAGTATGTGCTGCTAGCGGCTCCACCTTGCCTTACAGATAACTGTCACTGTGATCTTAATACAGCCTCCAAGCTGCCGCGTACCTCGTGCGCATACGCACGCTCCAAAACTATGCGATTGCGGAAGATTGAAGTTTCGCTAATCCGAACCGTCGCTCTAACCCAATCAAAAGCAAATACAATTACCTGATATAGATAATAACGATTATTGCTGTAAATAATTAGGGAATTCGATTTGTATTTCAACACGCTTCTTTATTACATTTAAATGTACATAATTCGTTTCCAGACTGTTAGAGATCTCGTATGTTGTTTAAGGACACGGTTTTTTTCCATTTAGCACACAGTGATCTTTTAGTTTAGGTTAATACGTATTAGTTTATATTTTGGTCAGTCATTTTTTTAAGACTTTAGAACAGCGCTTGGTCGCTTAGTGAAGGAGTAGAGAATGATGTATGTAAATATTAGCGAATTAAGCAATAAGACTTTTAGTTTCTAAGTTTACAAACTGCCTCTGCTCTTAGTCGCATGTTCTTTCATTTGTATTACTTAGGGTAAAACGCCCGCCTTTATAAAGTTAGAAGTAAAATGCAGCTCGAAAGATTCTTAAACATCAGTAACACAGATAGGCCGTGGTGATTTAAGAATTTTATTGAACTTGTCAAATTAAGTTTATTTCGTGTGGTAAGACGTTTTATTTTAACTTATCAGTTTTTTTGTAAATATAGCTAGTCCTGCACTGATAGTTGTGTTTAAGTTGCTCTTATAGACGTATTCAAAATGGCTGTACTTTTTATTCGTTACTACCAGGACACAAGAGGTGATATTCATGGATTTTCATACGCAGCTTTACAAAGTGCGCAAATCGTAGATGTATAAAGCTTTGCGTTAAAACCTTGAGTATTAACCACTTATTTATTATTATTCAAAATATGACAGAGTTGTGAGAAACTGAAAAATCTTACTAATATTTTAGTTCAATAAGAAATGTTTAAAATTACGTCAAACACTGTTCAAATTTTTAATTACGATTTTGATGGAGAGTTCTCATACAAATCCTCTGTTCACTTTTTCACAACATTGTCTTAGACGAAATAGTCTAATAAAGCTTCCTAATCGTTTCAACATAGCAAACGGCGATCGGGCATTCCGAGAGAACCGCACATTAGCGGGGCTGCTAGCAAACGAATGGCTTCTGAACAATCTTGCACGTCCTGGTACACGATGTATCGAAATAGCAAACGATCGTTCTCCTATAAAACGCGATGGTTGATATTCACACTAGGTTTTGTGATTTAGTTGAGACAGGACAGGATGATTGTAAATATATGTGGAATTCTGTCCATTTAGTTGCATTTTTACCATTGTTGCGAACTGCCAAAACTATTGTAATAATTTTTTAGCATCTTTTACCGGACGACACGGATAATAGCATGATCTCACTTCCACTTTTTTTTCAATTATTATAAAAATACTTGTAAAAAGCTCAGTCTTAAAAAAGATCAATTTGACAAAAGTGTATTGATAAACAAATTATTTTAAAGACCTTCAAAACCTGAACCTGAACCTTAAAAATCTTATACATCATCTCGGTTACCAAAGGAAATAGCATGTTTTGTAATTAAATAAGACATGTTTACTTATATTTGAGTTATGAATATATTAGATTATAAATTTTTAAAAGAATTAGATGTACCGGGAATTTATTGTTACGTGCTTTTTCTGTATTCTATCGTAGAATGGGTGTATTTGAGGCGGTTGTAATTCCTGGTATGTGGTGAGGAAAAGTGAGAGTTTGTAGTTATCTGTGTAGACGGTAGCATAGAGGGCCTATAATAGTGCCATCTTCAGGGCCCCTTTGTAACAATAAAAATATTGCATAATTCGATGTTGTTTTATTTATTACCATGCTCCAATCTATGAAATCGGTTTCTTCGTCTATTGTGAAATATTTTAACGTTTGTTCCATAGATATTCTCAAATCTTTCGGAGCTTGAAATTTTGACATATCACAAATTACACTATCATGAAATCACAGTACACTGAAATAATTAAACGCATATTCTTAATAAATTAATTGTTATGATAACAAATAAAAGTATCAAATAGCAAAAACGAATTATGCGAGCGCCGCGAGGTGCACATTTCTCAGGAACAGGTACTCTGCGCGAATAGGTCATCGCCCGCATCTTGAGTCTCTTCGCAGTCCAGAGCTGACATTCTTTTCTGAAAAAGTAATCCAATATAATATTTTCATTTACTAGATTCTTCAAAGTAGTAGTTTTTTTAGTTAATTCAAGAAATAGTACACAAAAATTTGTGTAATGATCAGCACTTACAAAGTTGTTAATGTCAGATTTAAACTTTTCGGCTGCTTCTTTATTTTTTCTTTTCAGGAAACCGCACTGAAAATTAAATATATACTTAAGGGATGATTTAACTCAAAGCATAGATTTTTATAAAATAAGTTATGAAGGAAATGCGTTATCCTCGTAATCGGAGTTTAAGACTACTGTGACCGGGTTCCAACCCCAGTCTGAATATAATTTAAATATTTAATAATGGTGGCCGGATGAATGTCATAACACTGTCCTATCCGTGGGAGAGCCGTTCTGACGCACTAATTGATCAGCTTGTACGAAGTGTAACCACGAGCTCATAGAATACCAGTGTGAAATATTACTTATACTGAGTTAGTGTGCTTATCGACTGTATATAACGTTTTAGCGGCGAAAAAGCCGGCAACACAACCTAAATATGGATTGTAGCGCGGTTGTCTATGTGTGTTATATTTTGTAAATGGTTACTTTAAGATAGAAAAACAACTTACCCTATAGAGAATAATGATTAAAACGGCTATCAAAAGAAGACCGAATAAAACAGCCAATATTATAATCCACGTTGCCACCACATCGCAATTATAATGAAGTGTACTCGTTGTACTGTCAAAGAAACCTAATGTATACTAAAAGTTATATCGACCTAATACACATATGATATACAGATTACAGACTTTAGATATCGGATCGATATTTATTTCCACCAATTTATAGATTTTAGCCTTAACGGAACAGTAATCCAGCTAAAATATTAACAACTTAAGTCAATGAAAGTAAATGCTAATGTAATTCATACCTTAACGATTTCTTCTCTGTGTCGAATGCTAAAGTAATGGTCGAAGTTAGATTGATGTCTTGTTTTTCTATCTTATTTGCTACAAAAATAGAAAATTTATAAAGGAATATGTAGGTGCCTGCATTATGTAACAAAGGAGTGATGCAACTGAAATATTATAAATAGATATTTACCTAATTTGGTGGGTAGCACAAACATACTTATGTAAACACTAACTACATTGTTTTTGCGCAGTTGTGCAATAGGACAAATTGCCTCTGTGCATTCTTTGTCTATGCTACAGTTATAGGTTGCCGTTTCTGTCATGACCTGTAAATACAAAAAACCTATAGATCTTCAAAAAATAATATGTTCCCTTCCCATCAGGGCCTAAATCCTCCATAAATTAAATTACGCCTTTCGACAAGGGTAACTTGTAACAAATTGTTAATGGAATGAAAAGTAAGTGTTACGAATTATTAAGTTAGTTTATAAATTATTGCGTAATTACCGTGACATATATTTCTACTAAATTCTCATATTTATATTTCGGTAGCTGGACTATAGAAATAACATCTACCCAAGTAGTTGGTCCACTATTGCTTATCTGCAAAAATTGAATATCCGTAACTATAACCACAAATTAATTTAGGCGGAAGAAGTTCATTTAACTAAAACGAATTTTAATTTTGGTATTGATTAGAAAACCTGAGATTATTACCAACTAGTGAAATTCTTATATTAGTAATGGACTATAATTTTTATTTAACTAAAATGCGCAATACTTAAAAAATATGTAATTTAACTCAAGAATTACCTTGTAAATATGTTTTAATCGTTTACCAATTTCCACATCTCTTGACGCTATTTTGACTATGTTGTCAGCATTAGAAGTGCTTTTCAAAGCATAAACAGAAATAATTAGTGACTTCGCAAGTGTAAGTATTTATCAGTAAAAGGCAAAAAGTATTGTTTTAATTGAGAAAATAATTATCTAATCTCGCTATCACTAAAACTAATACAATAATGTGGTGTCTGTAAAATATAACTGTAATTTAATGCTTTTAAAAGTGTACCATGAAGCGAGAGGTATTAGGTTCGAATCCCGGTCCGGACAATTAGAATTTAATTTGTAATTTATTTGGTCTCTGAAAGTGCTTGACAGTGGCCGGACGACTGTCTTAATACTGTCGCACCCGTGGGAGAGCCATGCTGAAGCATATGCTGACTCACTAATTGGGCCGGCTCGAACGAAGTACGAATATCACGGGCTCACTGAATATCCAGCGTGAAACGGTACTTGTACTATGTTTCGCAGAGTGCCGCTTAAGCGACGTAAAAAGCCGGCAACACAATCAATGCGCGGACGGGGGCGCGGTTGTTCATGAGCGACGATGTTCTCTTACCATATAGGAGACCTGCTCTGCTCTCAGGTATAGAATAAAAAAAACAAAAACAAAACATGGTAACTAAAGCCGGGACAAAAGTGCTTGTATAACCTGAAGCTAAGGTAAAGTAATTCACCCTTGTATGCTAATGCCATGACTAACTGTTTTAACGTTAAATAGTTTTCGTCCATGGCGCGTTCCGTTAGATTGTTTCTCACATTGATCATAAATATCATACTCGACTGTAATATTTTCATCTGCACTTGTCAAGCTACTCGTCTCCAAGATTATATCTCCAGTTTGCTGAAAGAGAGAATATAATTTGTATTTCTCGTTATCTTTATAATTGCTAAATAAATATTAAATATACTTATTTTATGGTATAGAGGACAATTACGGAGAAAATGGGTTTTCTATACCGTAAGAGAACAACGCCGCTAGACAAGGGCGGCACAGTCCGCGCATTGTTTGTGTTGTCGGCTTTTTACGCCGCTTAAGCGGCATTAGTAAGGGCCTCCAATATCCTAACTCAGTGAAACACAGTAGAGGTATCGTTTCAAGTACAAGTACAGTAGTACGCTGAGTATTCTGTGAGCCCATGATATCACTACGGACGAGCCGGCGCAATTAGTGCGTCAGCATTTGCTTCAACATCTCACTCAACTCTCTGTGTGACTGTATTAAGACATTTGCCTCACCACTGCCAAGCCCTTTCAGAGACCGAATAAATTATAAATTAAATTATAATTGTCCGGACCGGGATTCAAACCCGATATCACTGGCTTAGATACTTGAAATATTTTGTAAAATCGCAGTGCTTTAATAACTCACAACTTTTCATCACTCAGAATTAAACCAAACTTATTTTTTTGTAAACAAGTTGTTTAGTTAAATAGACGAAGAAATTGACATGCTCTCTGACTTTTAAGGGATTGCTTACCCAAGTTTCTCCGTGATCGAGGTTAGCTCTTGGTTTGCAAAGAAGGACGTCTGCATCTTTCTCTCGCACACAATCCGGCGGATTTTTCAATACTAACACAGGATGAACTCGTAAAACAAGACATGAAGTGTATGCAGTATCGCCCTCATTTCTAATAGAAAGCGATACTGTTTCGTTGTCCGTGGAACCAGCTATGTATGGATTACTTAAAGAAAACAATAGGGTATTCATTATTTCTTATGCAATAGAAGGTCGCACTTAAATATATTTTTTTTTATTATTTTGTTAATCTTACAGATTCATGAATAAAATAGAAAAAATATCTTGGTGCAAAAATGTTGTTTTTTTATGTTATAGCCGAACAACAGAGCAGGTGGGTCTCCAATATGATAAGAGAACACCGCCGTCTATGGAAGACCGCACCGCAGTCGGCGTATTGGTTGTGTTGCTGGATTTTTTCGCCGCTTAAGCGACCTAAGGGTATCCGATATCCTCACTTATTCAGCAACACACAGTAGAAACACTGTTTCAAGTACAACTACCATTTCACGCTGAGTATTCTGTCAGCCCGTGATATCACTTCGGACGAGTCGGACCAATTAGTGCGATATCATATTCATCAGCATGCTGTAGATGAAACTTACGGCAAAGAGGCGAAAAAGGTTGGTTTCAAATTTGGTATACAAATTCCATCGCAGTCCGCCACCGATGCCGTCCCATCAATTTGTAATACGCTCGACTCACTCAACATCACTTGGCAGGATTCAATGTCTATCTGCGCAACTGGAATGTCGACAAGGCTAGCAGATATTCTGTATGAAATGTCTTGGTTGTAGAAGCCACCCTAGAAGACAATTTTGCAAAGTATTGAAATGAGATATTAGAATAGGAGCCATCCACGCCGGGCAGTGCGTTACAAACTTCAATGTACTTAAATTGGATTCCATGCAGTTAAAACAATATTTCTCAATGAATTATATCTCTTAAGCAAATATGATCTCTGATTATCCTGCTAGGATTATTCTAAACAAAATATTTTGTCTAATGTGGTAAATAAGAATGAAGACTAATATTTTTCTAGAATAAGTTTACTTTTATAGTCATTGACCTCTAATTAATCTAGATTGTTATTATATAAATAAAAAGTAAGTTTAGTAGGTAGATACTGAACCATTCTTTAGAAAATATTATTTAACATTATAATATATATCTCACAATAGGCGTTGAAACTTGAATGGGCTTCTTGAAGATAACTGGCTTTGCTCCTAAAGGCACGTAGAAGACTACATTTCCTGCTGCATTAGAGTCTGACAATTGTGCACTAGGATGAATTAATTCAATTGTTACTGATAAGTCTGTAATAAGAAAATACATTTATTTTAAAGGGGGTCTCCACATACAAGTTTAGGTCTATAATTACATTCAGAAAAAATTACCTTAAATCGCCCTAGACCTACAAAAAATAATTTTTCATAAAACTTACTCGCTTCACAATTTTTTAAGTTTTTAGGATACTCAATCTTTATTTCGGTAATAAACTCAAACACTGTCTTATCTTGTCGTTTCTGTAAAATTATATTAAAATTAATGAACGTTTGAATATTTATTTATATTTAAAAATTTTAATCGCATTAAAATTTTTTTTTATTAAATACCTGAAAAGTTGGAAAAGTTGCGAACAACTTTACAGTGATTACGGGGATTCCTGTGAATATTACTACTGCGTTACTGTCAGGAGCGCCAATTGCTATTCCTATAGCGAAAGATAATAATCATTGTAAGAAAAATAAAGAACATATAACAAAATATATATAAGAAAAGCCGACAACATAACCAATGCGAGGACTCTGGCACGGTTGTCCATGGGCGAGTCCATCCTCTTACCATATAGGAGACCTATCTGCTCCATAGTCCGCTATACCATATAATGTATTAATGATATATAATATAATATATTAGTGTAAAAAATAATTATATAAAATTTTCTATTTAATTATACTAAGTATTTATGTTTGATTGATTAATATAAACAGCTTAGCTCAGCGAAAATTATTTTACCTTGAATTCCATTGCCTGACCGATTGAACATCGCAGTGAGGCTTAAGCCAAAAGATCGAAAACCTGCAGGCTGCAGTCTAAGAAACCACTTTCGCTGCGAAATTAAACCAGCACCAGAGTACACGTATACAGCTCCCTTGCCATCACCTTCGTAGGGGGCACCTATAGCCACTTCTAAAAATGAATATTGCAAATAAATTTAAATTTATATTTAGCAATGATTGCTTTTCCCTATGCGTGACGACAGTATAAATGGTGGGTAATAACTTTGTAATGCCTCCTGAAAGAGAAATACTCATAATACTGTAGATAGTAACTCAAAGGAAAAATGACTTCAATGATAATTATTAATTAATAACATAAGTAAACTTAAAGAAACAAATCTTTGAGTAAAAGTGTAAACTTGACCCATTGAATTAATAATTTAAGATTTCATTGTTTTCCTTTTATTTCATTTATGAAGTTTGTTAGAGAGATTGATCGATGCAATTAAAGTACAGGATGCAACTTTCACAGATTTTAGTCGATTCGATTAGCGGGTGCGGTAAGCGAATTTTTAAAAATCTTTGAAAGCCGTTTACTTTTTTTCAAAAATAAAAGATGTTTTGTTTGAGTAAATTTTTCTGTCTACAGTACTTAGAGTACTTCCCTTTTAAGTGGCATTACAAAATTCCATCCAATAAATTGACTAAGACTTAATCTAATTAACAATTATATGTTTTATATTCAAAGATCGAATGATTGTGTAACAGCACGGCATTAGCAGCACCACGTTTGACCCAGCAGTGTGGGAGCGAGACAGGAGGGCCAGAGGAAGACCTCCCAGAGTGAGGAAGACCTCCCACAGTGCTGCCTCTAGTCAAACCCGGCGGTATCACTTCCACATTTGGAGCTGCGTATCATTTATATACTTCGAAGCCGTAACTCAGCTAAAATTGTATTGACTCATTATTAGCGGTAGATATTAGAAGAATATTCTCCTTATACAATTGTAAAAATATAAAAGCAAATGTTTGTACACAATTATATTTATATATTATTTTTGGTTTGATAATTATTTATAGTTGTTACCATCTAGACCATCGTTGTCCATATCGCCTACACTGGTTAAAGCCGCTCCAAAGTAGCCACCAACGACAGTTCCTGTTAGTAATCTTTCGAAGGATAGCATCTGCAACGCGTAGACTAATAATCATTTCTTTAATAAGCAACAAGTTAAACCTAGTTGTTGAAATATATGTTACATTATTTTGATATAATTTGTAGTGCATACTTCGTTTTTTTGTATATACACGTACACTGCACCCATATCAAATCCGGGGCCTATGTTATATGTCGGTGCGCCCACAAGTAGGCTTGAAAGCACACCGCCTAGATTTGCCGCTGCCATAGAAGCCCCATAATTGGACCCCACATCACCATCTGCGATTTCATGTTCTATTGCGTACGATAGGTACGATTGGTGGTAGTAAAATAGTATCTGAAAAGTTCAAAATTCTTTTGGATCATTTAAGTGGGAGAGTCATGTGGAAGCATATGCTGACGCACTAATGGGAAGTGATACCACGGGCTCACAGAATACTCAGCTTGAAATGGTACTGGTACTGTGATTCGCAGAGTGAGTGTCGCTTAGGCGGCGTAAAAAGCCGGCAATACAACCAATGGGCAGGAATTGGCGCGGTTGTTCATGGGCGGCGATGTTCTCTTACCATATAGGAGACTCACCTGTTTCGTTGTCCACTATACAAAAAAAAAAATTACCTAAAAATATTTTCAGACCTACGGCTATACCGGCTATATAAAATTCCAGTTGCATTAATGAATTGAATATATCATGACTCCATACCTTTCCTTGTCCATAATCGCCGAACGTAGTGCTGATGAGATATGATACTTGTTCCGACAGGAATTTGCCGCTTAACACGCTGTAACCTGAATTAAATTAGATTTCCAAGGACAATCTTGTACTCGAATATTCGTATTTATTTTCCTTTCAGTATTTAATTATTTACTTGTGCTTACATCATGGTTGCTTATTACCGCAACGCGCGATATTATTATGTATTAATTATTATAAATTTCATTAAATACTATCGTCTGCGTCGTATTATAACTAATTTTATTATTATTGTATGACAATTCCGACAATTGTTAATTTTTACACTTATGGTATGGCTAACAAATAAAAATTATTCTTCTTACCAAAATCTGGATAATATTTTCGATTGATAATCATGTCAGGCATTGATAAAGTCTCAAAACTGTCAGGGTTCCATAAGACAACACCACCTATAGAAATTTTTTACTTTGTTAACTACGAAATACATTAACACTTAAAAAAATAATTTAATATTTACCACCTTTATTACTACCAGGGTTGCCTATCATGAATGTTGAATTTGAAGATATGCTCCATCCCAAAGAAGTAAGACGAGCATCTATAAGAAAAATAATATTTTAAGTATACATGCATGCCATAATGCTTTTACGTATCTAATTTAAATAGTGTAAGGCCAAAACTTACGAATTTGACTTGTTTCTAATTTTATATTTTAATATAAAATAATAATATACGTAATGCGCTTTTTGTATAGGTTAAGGTAAACAATGATTCATCTCATTGCGTACTTACGGGTTAAACGTTAATTAAGGTCTAGGGGTATATATATGTGGTGTAGTGGGCAACGGAGCAGATGGTTCTCCTACATGGTACTCTTGAATAGAACACTGCAGCCCATGGATAACTGTGCTTTGGTTGTGGTGCCAGTAAAAAAAAAGTTAAGTTAAAAAGTTAAGTGGCATATATATCTTCACTCACATTGAGGAACACAGTACAAGTATCGATTCACGCTGAGTACTCTGTGAGTCCGTAGTATAACTTTAGACGAGCCGGTCCAATTAGTGCCTCATCATGGCTCTACCATTGGTGTGGCAGCCTTAAGGTATTCACCAGGCTACTAACAAACCCTACCAGAGACCGAAAAATTAAACATTAAATTATGATTGTTCGGACTGGAATTCGTATACAATACCTATTATCTAGGAAACCACTTTACTGAGAGGCTCTCAAAAATCATTCTATTAAAAACTTACTGAAATGGGATAGCTGTCCTAAGTCTAGTTGTGGCAGCAAATACCATTGAGTCAGTGTTCTTCCAAAGTAGCATTCCGAATAGCTATGTTCATTTAATCTATCTGAATATCTTGGAGCACATGTCTGAAATAATCATTTAATAAAATACTAGTGTTCATAATAAAATGATTATTATTCGTGAGGCTACAAAAATGAGTCCTAATGAACTTTTCGACTGCACCAGGATCGTATACGACGAGGCCTCATATACACGTGTACAGATATGTTTTTAATTTTAATACTTACTATACAATAGGAATTAGTGCAGCTTACTGTAGCTCCTAACAGACCTAAACTTGTATAATTTAGAGCTCCATCTATAAAAAAATAAATTTCGTACACAAAAGGGGAAAACATCATAAGGTAAAAAATTACACTACACTAAAAATTTCACTTTGGTATATATTTGATTAAATAAATAAATAAAACATCGTTTAAAATTAAGGTTTCAGATTACCCTCCTCAAAACAAATTCCTGGCAATTGACACACAGGTGTGGGTAAACAAATAATACTTATTTCCTTAAATTCTAAATACCCAGTCGTTGAAATTTAGAAATCCCTTTTCAATCCAGTCCTCATACTGTCTTTGTTTTAGAGAATTAAATGAATTATGAAAATGAATAATGATGTAAATTATGGTAAAAATACTCACATGTTATCTGAATCTCATTTAAACTCCTGCTATTTAAGTCAGCTTGAAATATTTTTCCGAAGTGGTCTGCTCTCGGTGCGCTGATTATCAATCTGAGACTATCCAACCGGAATAATAAATAAAAAAGTATTCAAACAAGTTACAAGGTTAGATTTGTTAACGAAAATTATAATATTCTATAATAATAATTTATTATATAATAATATTATATATTATAATAAATTGCAATAAATTTGCAGATATATGTTTATAATCAGAAACTTATTAATTCAGTCTAATCTTATCGTAGATAATATTTATTGAAATCAAGAAAAAAATACAAATTCTTTAGCAACTTTTCAAATTTAGTATTATGTCACGGCGACCTAGCTACAACTTTATAAAGCATAAATTCTGCCTTATTTGGTGTAATGCTCGCATCTCTGGGTGGGAACTTCCATATATCAGCTTCTTCCTCTAGATCGCATTCAGCGTAGAGCATCTTCTATCGCATTTACACGGGGACTGTTTGGAGGAGCTGTTTGTTATTGATACCTGCTGCTGAATTTTACCATCGAACATCTAGGCAAAATACGAAGTTCCCTCCACAATGGAGCGATTTTTAAGGTTTTTTTGTGCCGCACACCACAACTCTGAGGAAACAGCTGCCAGCAAGAGTATTTCCAAAACAATACGACTTAGAGACTTTCATGAAAAGAGCGTACATATTCACTAAAGGCCGGCAACGCACACGTGGCTCTGTAAGTGCTAGTGGTGTCCATGGGAGGAGGACCGCTTACTCTAGATGAGCATCCTGCTCGTTTGCCACCGTTTCTATATAATAAAATACAGGAACAAAAATGAAACGTTTACAATTTGAAATTTGGTTAGCACGTTATGTTAGGTACCTATTCGGTATAAATTAAATATCCTTTGAATAATGAATCTTGGGAGCTTATCTTACCGTTGGTTTTGTTCCTGATAAGTAGTGCTATATCCGAACAATGATTCATTTTTCAAGCCTAGGGTGTCGCCAGAAATAACTCTCATACTGTTTTCGTGGTAATATCCTAAAGTTGAAATACATGCTGTCAGCAATAAAGCTATCGAAGCTGTAAAAAATGAGATTCCATAAGATTTGAGTAAAGTTATTATAAAGAGAAATAATCTTATCTTATTATGATATTTAGTAATAATTCAAACACGCTTTTTAAAATTAGCTTTCCTAGATATAAATATGTTTAAATGAACACTGACATTTCATTGCACAAGCAACCAAAACCAGTTTAATTATTATACTAATATTATTATAATGTATCGCCAACTTACATTTTCTCAATTATGAATTGTATTATTATCCTCAATTAATATGTAAATATATATTTAGTAGTACAAGTCGCTACACATATCCTTGTAAATTTTGAAGCCGAATTAAAGAATTAGTTTTAGTACTTTTTTTTCTACTTGAACTAAACATTTCGTTGCTTTAATTGTCAGATATTTAGGCGTGGTATATGTTGCGCTAAATAATTTAAATAATGAAAGAACACTTAGCAACAACGATACATTCCACATTTGGAATTTGGCATTGTTCCGCATTAAACTGGAAGCAAAATTAATGTTTGAAAATATCGTTACCGCTAGCGAAATGAAATTTCCTTTCAAGCATATTAGATG
>DWCF01002409.1:0-24110 GCA_018230265.1 Delias oraia | reverse complement strand
ACTGAAAAAAAATATACATATAACTACGTATAATCAATAAACTATGCTAGTAGCAATCCCAATAAAAAACTCAAGTCGAAAACAGATTTTTCGTATTACTTATATATGATATATGAATTAATAGACTCTTTTTATGAGTCTTCATAATTTGACATTTTGAAATTGATGACTCTTCGTATATGAATTAACAGTCAAACTTTGGTGAAAAAAAAACATCCACGCTATATGTACAATAAATCGGCAACACAATCGAATTGGTACTCGCGGCAGAGGCATGCTGATGCATTAATAGGGTCGGTACGTCCGTGATGATTCCACGTGCTCATGTAATACCAGCGAAAACATAATCTCCTTGTAGGTACTATGTTTTGCTAAATTATATCGTTTGAGAGGTATATAAATTGTTAGTATAAGGGTTCAGTGTTTCACTGCGACAGACGACGGCCAATATACCAACACCTTCAAAACCTTTTAAGAACCTCGTAGCTAAGTCGTTTTATCCGCTCGCTTCGTATTATCACGAAGCGAGCGGATCGAATCCTTGTCCTGAGAATTATAACTCAATTTATAATTTATTCGGTCTCTGGAACAGCTTGACAGTGGCCAAGCGAGTGCCTTAATACTGTCGAACTCGTAGTAGAGCCATGCTGAAGCATATGCTGGCGCATTAATTGGGCCAGACTCGTCCAACGTGATACCACAGGCTCGCAGAATACTCAGCGGGAAACGGTACTTCTATTCTAGTACTGTGTATCGTTAAGTGAGTGAGGATATCAGAGGTCCTAAAAGTTGAGCTCAAGCGGCGTAAAAGGTTGACGACACAACCAATGCGCGTACTGTAGCGCGGTTCTCTATGGGCGGCAATCTTCTCTTACCATATAGGAGACCCACCTGCTCCGTTGTTCGCTATACCTACCATAAATAACACAACTTATGATAGAGACACGTCAAGGCGACTTATCAAAGCTCGAATGCAGTAACGCGTACCTCACTAGTCATTTTCATAAACTAACTCAACCGAGATACACGTCTAGTTTTAAATGTTGTTTCACGACATTCACGTTGAGTTAATTACACGTTAGATTCCATGAAAGCCAAAGTTGATACTCGTAAAATGTATTCGCCGACAGTTACATGTAAGCGGCGATTCACTTCTATACACACAAGCCGTAATTTATTTTCAAAATGCGACATGTCGCAAATTAAAGTTTTCATATTACCAACTTGTCCTTTATATAGCTTCTGTCCTTTGCGATGTTGTTCATTCAAATAATATTGCAATATCACATTTTGAATACCGTATGCATTAAATCACCCGGGAGAGCCGTGCCGACGCACTAATTGAGCCGGAATATGCGGAACGATACCACGGACTTCCATAATACTAGAGTGAAACAGTACTTTTACCAGCCTTGTTTCGTCGTGAAACCGCTCATGCGGCGTAAAACAGGACAACTTATTACGCCGTTTAAACGGAATTCTTTTAAGGACCACCGATATCCTCACACGCTCAGCGAAACATAGCAGAAGTATCGTTTCAAGTACAGCAACCATTTCACGCTCACTATTCTGTGGGCCCGTGGTACCACATTCGACGACCCAGCCTAAATATTGAATCACCGTATGCTTCAGCATGGCTCTCCTACGGGTGCGACAGTATTATGACACCCGCCCGGCTACTGTCAAGCCCTTACAGAGATAAAATAAGTTATAAACTAAATTATAATTTAAAATTGTCCGAACCAGGATTCGAACCCAACACCTCTCGCTTCATGGTACACTTTTTACAACCATTAAGCTACGAGGCTCTCAAAATTGTTGTGGCGCATTTGTTCATGAACGTTGATATCCTACCAATGAGTCAGCCACACAACAAAAAAACCACGCGCAGTCCCTTGCAAACAGACATTTCTTACCTGAATGTATGAGAGCGGATTCGCTGGTGGTACGTTCGGGTCCAGAAGCTCAATGTTAACAAGCCACGGAAGTAAGTATTGAAGTAACAGCTGACGGACCTCCGTTCTCGCTGTCTGGAATCGCGCTGTTATTTCTGTTGGAGTTCATAAAGTATTACAATCACTTCTCAAAACATATTTAAACGTGCTCTGAGAAACTGAATGGAATTGAGATTGGTCATAGAATCAGTACATATATTCATGAGAATTATTGATTTATATAATTATCCTATATGGCCAAGGCAAACGTTGTTTTACCATTGCAATTTAGGTTTATTTTTTTTGAATAGTGGGCAATGGAGGAAGCGAGTGTCGTCTATGGTTAGAGATTACCAGCGCTTATACATCCGCGCTTTGGTTGTGTTGCCCGCTTTTTACAAAACGACTAAAAATACTATAATTAATAGTAATAGGTGATAGAAAATTTAAAGTCGTATGTACTATTTTTATGATTAATCATAAAAAACTTAACAAAACTTTAAATAAAGAAATGTTTTACAAATCTTAGCATATGAAAAACAAAATTAAAGTAAAGTTTGACAACAAATGCCGCAACACGAGAAGTCGGATATTCGCAAAACGATTTTAGTACAGGACCGGGTTATTATCGTATCACCTACATATTTTATATACCTATAGTAGCCCGCTCCGGATTCCCACGGGGTTTTATACATAAGAAATATTAAATAAAACTCACACATACACCCTTCTTGTTATGTCATTTTTTGTGTTTATATCTTGAGCCATATTATTAAAGTTTAAGCACGGATTCCTATCAAAAAATATCTATACAGCGGAAACTCGACAACTCGAACCTTGTTTAGGCGAAATTCTCATTAAGTCGAACAAAAAGGCTATTTTGCCTTCCGCCGAACCTCTTAATATGCTGTATCTTCAATTAGTTGGACATAATAACTCAAAGAAAATATCATTTCCATACGAGAGCGTTTATAAGAATGTGTATTCTCTGTAACTCGAACTTCAAAAACGAAGACTCCGTAAGTCATTGTTAGTAAAATATTGTAGCTTCTTATTTAAACTTCTCCTAAATCGTAGTTTTTTTATAATGGTTTTCAAATTTATATAAATGTGAAACATAAATCTAAGTCGAATTGTTGTTTAATTCTACAAGTCGTAAAATATTTTTATAAACTACACCTTTATAAGTCAAAGTTTTAGCAAATCCATACCATGTATCTTGAAATTCTTGTTTACTTGAAAACTCACCAACTCGAATTTTTTATTATTTTCATTGACATTCGAGTAACCGAGATCCTACTGCATTTATAAAAATATATGAAGCCTATGTATGAAATATTTAATCTTTATAACGTAGGTATCTTACCGGAAAACATGGGCATTGTAAGGTCGGGATGAAGTTGCGACAGCTGTCTGGAAAGATAGAGCTGCGATCGGCAGTAGGTGGTGCACAGTAGCACGTCCAGCGTACCGCGACCCTTCTCCGAGCCTGAAACAAAGGTAACAATATAAAATAAACGAAAAACGCAACTAAAATACAACTTACAAGGTATAAAAGTAATTTCCTTTTTCTTTACATGGAAATTTCACATAGCATCGTATCGTCTGAGCTAAAAATCAAGTTAATTCTTGTGATACGAAAATGACACACTATTCTACACGCCTTTGTTTTTTTATGGTATAGCGGAAAACCTATATGGTAAAATTCGTTTAACCATAACGTTAGAACGAATTACAGTTGTCGGTGGCCACGTTTATCGGTGAAAACTTGTTAAAAATTCGTCTACAAAATTATATTTCATAAGTTTTCATTCGAGGTACATAGATAAACAACCTTACAAGCCAACTCAATTTAAATGTTATTCTGTCCAATCTATCAAATCTAGAATAAATGAAGGACCAAACAAAATGCATTCATTGACAAACGTACATATCTGAAAATCCGTCTATATGTGAATATAGTCTATGTGTAATTAAGTGCTTATATAAAGAAGGAAATATGCCTCGGACAGGTGTTGTATCGAGAAACGAAGAAAAGTATCGAATAAAACAGTGATTCTATAAGAAATCTATCACGTCATGTCGCCTGAATGCATCAAATCAGAATACATCGCCCTTGCACAATCTGTGACAATCTACTGTATCCCTATATGGCACAATTCTCAATTCTAAAATACAATTCGTGGAACTAGAAAGAGCACAGCGAACATTGTTAAAGATAATGTTCTATAAGCCTTTCAGATTCTCAACCGATACTTTTTACCAAAGTACCAAACTTCTCTCTGTTAGGAAACTTTACATACTAAATCTGATCCTCAAACGTCACTCGTTAACGCCATATGGCGTTCATATGAACATCACAATAATAGGAGAAGAAGGAACACAGTGGTAGTGGTAGCCCACGGGTCCGAACCACTTTTGCTCAACACAATATGCATATATGTATAACATAGCCAAGGTCCACATATACCCTATGAAATATTACACGTGTAAGAAAACTTTAAAAACATGGCTGTGTGATCTATCTAATAATGGGGTTGAACTTTTGTGGACTAGAATCACCTGAAACACAAGATGTGAACCTAATCTTAGATAGAATAATCAATACACACACACTCTCTCTCTCCCAAACAATTACACAAACTCACACACACTACACACAAACAAACAGCCAGATGCACGCGCGCTGCTTACCTAGGGAGATATAAATATAACATGCTTTTTTTCATGTTTAGTTTTATTTTTATATTATTTTAATACAAGGGAAAATTGCGATTCATTCCCAACACAAGTGTCTAATGATTACATACTGGAAAGACTTTTGTAAATATTTTTGAAATAGACATCTTTTTATTTTTTATTCTAATCTATCGTAAAAATCGTAGACAATAACTATCATAATAATTTCACATAGCATACTTTGTGCACCAGTGGATGAGTCTCGAGTGATACCTCGAGTTCATAAAGTGCTAAGGTGAAATATTACTTTTTCGCTGCAAAAAATGATAAAAAAAACGCTCAGTTGTGGAACGAAAAACATCGACGCGATACGGATTAAACTTTGTATTGTGCCTCAATGTTTGATTGTTGAATTCAGCCGTATAAAGTCTCCGCTCTTCTATTTTTGAATGAAAAAAAAAATACAAAAACAACTAAGAAAATCAATGCCTTTCAAAAAGTAGGATCATCGTAGGATATACAGAGGCATATAGAATCAAAATCCAAAATATCAAATATTCAATAAGCAAAAAAAAATAAGAATATAATAATAATAAAGAAGAATAACGCTTAAAACTGGGCGACACATTCAACTGAATTGTATGGCAGCGGCCATGTTAGTTTTCTGTAATCATACTTTCTTCATTCATTCATTCAGATAGTTAGCTCATAGTTAACTTATTTTTTTTATTCTAAAACATATAACGGAGCAGATGGGTCTCCTATATGGTAAGAGAACACCGCCCCTCGTGGACAACCGCGCCACACTCCGCGTATAACTTGTGTTGCCGTCTTTTTACGCCGCTCAAAATTGCCCTTGAAATTATGCCAATTTCAAGGGCCTCCAATATCCTTATTCACTCCGCGAAAAGCAGTACAAGTACCGTTTCACTCTGAGTATTGTGTGACCCCGGGGTTTCACTTCGGGCGAGCCGGTCTATTTAGTGCGTCAGCATGGCTCTCCCACGAGTAAAACTCATTTTTAGATATAATGGCGTTAAGCTTCCTTTAATTCTATAGGCCTCATATTTATATACAGTTTCGCGACACAATCACAAAACATATAGCCAACAAAGAGAGAATGTTTTTATTTCAAACCATTTTTAATTACAAACGTATTTCCATTCGGAAACGGAAATTGTTGGAGTGTTTGACTTGCGAAATCTGAACAGACAATAAGTTGTGCTATCTATGTAAACTTGAGTACTACAGTAGCCAAATAGCCTTCGAGTTTAGTGCCCGAACGGCCGTGTTGCAATTAATCCGAACGAAATCTGAAACAAAGATTGTGCGAGTTGTTTGAAACAACATACACATTAAATCAATTTCGGGCTACAGTTACAAATATGAAGCCTAACTGAGGAAACTATGCAGCATCATAGCATATTTGAATATACGGCGTACAGTGGAATACATTCTTGTGTATTTTTTAAAATGAGAATTTTTTGAGAGCCTCGTATTTAAGTGATTTAAAAAGTCTACCATGAAGCGAGAGGTTTCGGGTTCGAATCCCGATCCTGATAATTATAATTTAATTTATAATTTATTCAGTCGCAACTGTGGGAGAACCATGCTGAAGCACTAAATGGGCCGGCTCGTCCGAAGCGATACCACGGGCTTACAGAATACTGACCGAGAAATTGTAGTTGTTTTTCAAACGGTAAACGGTACTGTGTTTCACTGAGTGAGTAAGGAGGCCCTTAAAATGCTGACTCAGTTGCGTAAAAAGCCGACAACACAACCATTGCGCGGATTGTGGCGCAGTGATATATAACCTTAAAGGAGACCCGCCCCGGCTCCGATGCACGCTGTACCATAAAACAAAGTAAGATATAACAATCTAAACGAAGATATATAAATAATTAAAAGCTTAAGGAAACCACAAATTAAAATAAGCACCAAGGAGCAAATGGTTTCAGTTTTCATATTAGTTCATTAGAACTGCAAACTTAACATAACGACTCATATTAATGAAATGAAAAATCTTTTGGCTAAAATGAACGTCCATACATAGAACTTAGTGAAAATCGTGTAACATCAGCGAGGAGTTATCAAAAAATGTATAAATTATAAAATTGGTAATACATAGAGAGAACTCAACTCGGAACCAATGTTCTGAAAAGTTATTTTAACTGAGAACTATCGCAACAGCTGAAATTAAAAACTTCGTTTACAAATATTCAAAGGAATAAAGAATTACAGAAGGGTGGTATGCTTCCTTTTTCAACTGTACTTTTTCTCTTTGTGCCGGATTGGCTGTCAATACATTTTTTATTTTGACGGTATTCGAACAGATTTTAGTAAAATAAACTTTAGGACAAGTTACTAATTTAACACACGTATAAACGTTTTGAAAAGGAACAATAACACAAATTTATAGTCCATATAAAGAAGATATAAACAAATTATGTTTGAAATAAAAATCGAATAAAACAGTTCAATAATATATTAGGAAATTATATTTCTTTAAGAAAATTAGATAGTGTTACCGATGCTACTAGTAGAGTCGGTGGTAAAAAAATCTTTTTTTTATTCTATAGCGACCAACGGAGCAGGTGAGTATCCTATATGGCAAGATAACATCACTAATTTAATTGTTATCTAAAGTAATTATTATCAAATTTAAGTCATTGTAAAATATGTTGGTAACTCTATATTTTTAAAATGAACACACTTTTATAAAATTTTTATTTAATTCAATCTTATGTCAATAAGTGCCTTAAAAATACAACAATTTTTAGAGATTATTTTGATGTTTTTGCCCGTATACTAAACACTATTTACTATATAATCAATATATTTTTTGTGAACAAAGAAAAAGTTAAACCGATTGATTAATAGTAAAATTAAAAGTGCGTTCATATTAGTTTCAAACGGCTCTCTCTCAATTATTTGGCGTAGTGCTGGTTCCCTCAGAACGGGAAAGTTCAGAGGAACCATTTGGATATATCACAGCAATGTTTTAAAGGCATTCTCTTCCTTGTACCATCACAAAAATAGCTCGTAATCATTCCTAAAACGCCAACAACGCAACCGCGGCTCTACAGGGGCTGTCCATAGGCGGTAGACGAATACCAGATAGGTCTCCTCCTCTTTTACGTCCCTACCTGCGTAAAAAATTCTATTCCAGAATGAAAGTTGTGAGTTCGCACGTCTTGTGATGTCACCCTATTCCATATATATCAACAACTTTACATCTCATCTATTTAACATTTACTATTTCACTTGACTCTATTATTGTTCTATACAATTGGTAATGTTAAAACAGGCTATTTTCCGTAACTTGACGTCTGAGCATCTATTTTTCGGGTAATGTGACTTGTCACTAGAGCCACCCTAGCTCAGCAAGATACTTCAGAAGCCCCTTCGGTTTGCCGGCCATCTCGGGAAGCAATTTCAGAGTCGCTAGGTATTGTGTTTTCTTTTTTGGAAGGGCTATTTGCTGCCGGTCATACAGCCATCACAGTTTCACACGGACTTTTGGGCTTTTTCGCCGTGAATTGATTTTTAGCCGCGACTATCGCAAGAGCATCTCCTGCGAGACACGAACCTCGGGTTGGGCCGTCTCGGGGGCATTGGCCGGCTGAGAAGCCGGTCGAAAGCTCACCGGGGTGAGTCTGGCGACGTAGCTAGGTCCTCGCCTCCGTATCCGGCGAAGGCGGTTGTTGTCGCGGTCCCTACACAGAATCCTACCATCAGAGTTTATCTGGAGGTAGTCAGCTCGTTGTTAGCTATTGTGATAGGATCATACGGATCGTGTAATACGTCTCTGGGCCTCCGTTTGTATTTGGTCAGGCGAGTAATGTGCGCTGTGGCGCACGATTGGATTTGGGTGGTGCTCGGCGCTAGCGTAGTAGAGCTCACTCGTCACTCGTTATACATATCGTGTCATGTAAGCTTGTTCTATAGAATTATATTCATCCATTCCTCGATACAGCCTTACGTTTTATCGAGATGTAGAGCTTTCAAATTGACGCTAGTTTCAAACGGTAATTTTGATATATTTTTCTACATTGATTGCTTCATTTTCACATTTAATTCACATTTTCATGAAATTCCGTCACAAGGACAGTTTGCTATATAACCAATAATAAATATTATCAGCGCTATGGGTTGTATTATTTAGTTGTTCGATACACACGACACGACCATAGACTAAATTTAAAAAAGGGTGGCACTCGGGGACTGTAGTAAGGCTATTGCATAGCATTTTTTTGTCAACATTGTAGAATTATTTATTTATTTATATTTATATACTTTCTCACAAATAGGTGCCAAATACGAGCCCAATAAGTGGGCGTCTTTGGGTGAGGCCTAAGTCCAGCAGTGGAATATAATGGGCTGATAATGATAAAGTTGTACCATGACTTCTTCATCATCAAAGCTAACCATTAGATTACCGTTAACTTTTTAACTATAAACTCCAATAACACCAAATTTTAGCTCTAATAAACAATTAGCATTACATTTTTGTAGTGTTGCCCAAATACAAGACCAAGACCGCCTAAATTTAGCAAGACCAAGACTAACCGTGTAAGACTTGAGCAAGAACAGGACTAAGCCTGCAAGACTCTTGTGTCTGGCAGCTGTTGTTTTGGCAGTGATTTTTGGAATTTCTTATTAAATTTTTAGATATTTATAAATCTGGCTGGTCTTTACTATAGCTATGTTAATTAAAATTCAAAATGTTCCTATTCTGATGGGTTTTTCTAAGATCTGAAGTAAACTTTAATAATTATCAATAGTCTAATAGGTAATAAAAAAACTTGCAAGACTTGCTTCAAGACCAAAACCAAGATTAGGAGCGAAATACCAAAGCCAAAACCAATACCAGGTGAATCGGCGCAAGACCGAGACTAAGCTAAGCCTTGCATTTGGGCAACAGTTCATTATTGTTTAAACATTAATACTGAGTTGAAAAATAACAAATTCGAAGATAAGGGTACCTATTTCGCCGTGCTCAGCGTAAAAAAGAAACACAAAGGATTTCTTAACTATTCTTTCAGTAAGCTGAATCTTATCTGTGCCCACTATATAAGTTTAGATAAAACAGTTCTTGTACGACACGCCAAAAAATGGACGTGTCCCACAACTAGCGGTTTCATTACAACACTTATCCTATAACTATCATAAGGCATATATCTATCGTAAAAATCTGAAAAAAGGTCCACTAAGGCCCGTTACCCCTACGTTCGACACGTCGTTCATTAGCATTCTACAATAGATACGATTGGAGTAATACTTTTCTATGCGTGGGAGAGCCATGCTAATGCACAAATTGGACCGGCTCGTTTAAAGTGATATGACGGACTCACAGAATACTCAACGTGAAACAGTAATTGTACTGTGTTTCGCAGAGTGAATGTCGGAAAAGGCCGGCAACACAATCAATGCATAGAATGTGGCGCAGTTGTACATTGGCGGCGGTGCTCTCTTATCACATACAAGACCGCACCGTTGTCCGCTATAAGTAGAAGTATTTGACTGTGTTGCATCGAGCGCACCGCAGATTTACTCAAGCGACGTGTCTCTTTATAACGATTTGAAGCAATCAAGTATCTACTGTATGGGGCACACAGTGTGTTCTGTATGGGAAGCGATAAAAGCATTTTTTAAAATGTGTAATCTCGGGTTTGGAGCGTAATGCGGACTAGAAAAAACGAATCCAGACAAATGGAACTTGCAGACGCCTCGAGCGGGAACAACGCTCCGAGGGATATGTCACGGGCGCATGTTGGAAGTGATACGAGCAAATACGACCAAAATCCGTAAGTCCATAGCAAAGAACAAAAACAAAGAGACTCCTATTAAAAGCAAACTGAAAGCGTTGGGAATAATGCTCGCTGCGATCGAATGTAGATGCACACAGTTAGAGCTCGTTTATGGAGTCCGTGACACGGACGGATAGATAAAAATAGCCTAGACGGATTTTCAGCAAACATACAGCAGACAAATAAAAGGAACCGATGTACTGATTTGCTACGACTATTAAATCTCACACACATAATCTAAACAGAACATCCCGAATAAATAAAATAATACCCAAAGCGCGAATTACTCTATATTTATTTAAGCCGCACACCTGATAAAGCAATGAGCTGCAGATTCACGATGTATATTGCACATCTACAAATTACGTTTACATAGTGTCAGGTTACAGCTATATACATAAAATTAGATGTGTTCTAATTACACTAATTATCACTCAAGAACGGCTTAAGAGCAGGTAAATCAGGCAGAAAATTGATGGGGAGGTAAATCAAGGCCGGCAACGCACCCGCGGCTCTGCAAGGGCTGGGGGTGGCCATGGGCGGAGGATTACTTCCCCGAGCCTCCTGTGCGTATTAGAAAAACCCAGAACCAGGAAAAGCCTTCTCCCGGTTCTAATTTTTATTTTTCCGGTTTAATGGGCCCATGGATTGCTGAGGGTCTATAATTGGACCAAGGAGGTTGCGTACCGGGCAGGTAGACGTCTGCCGGGTCCACTGGTTTTATATATGTATAAAAAACTCGTGTATCCTTCGTTTGGCGAACTGCCCTGAAATGGTTCGGCCGACTTTTATATATTTCTGTGTGCATATCAGTTATCTAACATATACTTTTCATATACCGAAATGTTAAAGTCGGACAGATAGAAAACAATTTTATTATCATGTAGCATTAAAGTTTTTAAAATCCTTAAAATACACCTTTCTAAATCATCTATACATCAAATCAAATCAATCAAACTTTTCAATATCGATTATGGTACATGAATAATATTTTTTTTATTGTATGGCAGACGTTGGAGCAAGTGGGTCTCCTATATGGTAAAAGAACACCGCCGCCCATCACCAACCGCGTCACATTACGCGAAATAGTTGTGTTGCCGCCTCTTATGTAATCGAAACTCTTTTAAGGGATCACCGATATCCTCATTCACTCAGCGAAACATAGTAGAAGTATCTTTCAAGTACAGCTACCGTTTCACACTCAGTAATCTGTGAGCCTGTGGTATCATTTCGGATAAGCCAGCATAATTAGTGCGTCAGCGTATGCTTCTGCATGTCTCTGCCACAGGTGCGACAGCAGTAAGATACTTGCCCGGCCACTGTTAAGCCCATCCAGAGACCGTATACATTTTAAATTAAATTATAATTTATAATGGTCCGGACCGGGATTCGAACCCGATTCCTCTCACTCAATGGTAGACTTGATAAATAAAATAAATAAAAAATAAAATAAACCACTTAGCTACGTGGCTGTCAAGTTAGTCTCATATAGTGACAGTCAAGTACGGGGGCCACAGTCAAGCCCTTCCGAATAAATTATAAGTATGACCGACACAAAGTTTGCCGGATTCAGCTAGTAAATATTATAGGTTTATTTTAATTGTAGAACGGCCCGGTGAAATTATACCACTTAATGATAATAATATATAACTTATTTCGAACAATTCAAGCTTATAATTTGTTAGTAACAACTACACCTATAAACTAAGTTAGCAGGATTGAGGCGCGTTAGTCCATAGGCGACGGTGATTTCTTACTATAGAGATCGTCCTGCTCCATTCGCCACTTCACATTAAAATAGCATAGGCAATATCGAAAGCGTTTTCATCAACAAAGAGCTTAACAAACCACGCAAAGCAAACTGAAAATAATAACAAACGGAACACGTTTGAAAAAAAGTTAATTTCACTTCACAAACACAACCGCCAAGGTCGGAAGATCTCCGCGCAAACAAACAGCTGTACCCCCTTGTGAAAACCTCTATTGAAATACATTTTTTATTGATTGGATCGCTCTCTTTACAGCGGCCGTCAATAAGATAAGTCAAACACGCTACAATTCCATTTCTATTCAAATAGCGAAATGCCACGCCAAATAATAATCAAGAGAGCATATTCCAAGCATTTATGGGATCAACGCTGTATTTTTTTCACTGTGTCACCGTTTTCTATCGAAAGAAATAAATGTTATTCTTTCTCTACTGTGTGTACAGTCGACACTCGCTAATTCAAATCTACGATATTTCGAACTCTCTATAATTCAAAGTAAATACGATTTTCCCATATAACCTCTTTAAATTTTCGACTAAATCTAAACAATATTAGAAGGACTATATTATTTTTATAGATAATATATAAATTATATTTTACAGATTATATTAGAACTATTAGAATCAATAATTTGAAGGAAAACATCGTTGGTCCGTAATAAAATGAAGTGGTTAATCTAACTTATCCGCATCATACATTCAACAATTCAAAGCTAATAAATAAACCGATGAAAAATCATTTCAAACACTAATTCTCTTAATAAGTTATAGAGCAATAACAAAACACTTTGCACTACCAATATAACCGAGTTGTATGATAGGTTAATTAATTCACAGTGGCTGGGCGACTGTCTTAATATTGTCGCAACCCGTGGGAGAGCCATGTTGAAGCTTATGCTAACGCCAATTAGTGCGTTAGCCGGCCCAATGGCCGGCTCATCCGAAGTGATAACACGGGCGCGCAGAATATTTAGCGTGAAACGGAACTTGTATCGTAATTATATCGGAGGCCCTCAAAAAAGCCGCTTTAGTGGCGTTAAAAGCCGGCAACACGCAATGCGCGGACTGTAGCGCGGCTGTCGACGGGCGGCGGTGTTCTCTTACCACACAGGAGACCTAAAACTAAAACCGAAAAATCGAATACACCTATATGTTCTTTTATTTTTGTCTTTGAACAGAACGGGAGTTAAAAAATAATATTTGATTCCAATACTCAACAATTCCAAGTTTTATACTGTCTCACTAAAAAACTTGGAACCGATAATTCCTTATTGTCCCACAAGATCGTTGATTCGAGACAACGTGATTTTTTAACACTATTTCACTCATATAAATAATTAAATTTTCAACCTAAGCTAATGCCGTCTTTTTATATAAAGTAGCGTCCACTTGTATTTTGTTATTTTTTACAGCGGGCTTTACCCGTCTTGGTGAAACGGGATATTCTCCGCAACTCGACGTCTGAGCGCCTATTTTACCCGTCTTATAAGTTGTGCTTGCCAATTAAAATAGATTGCCTATACTTAAGCTTTTTAACTTTTAAAAGGCCAACTTAGATTATATTTATTTATACCCGCTATTGCAAACGAACGTACTTAGGTTTAGCCGTAAAATATATTTTAAGTTTCTACACCTCTAAAATAAGTGCGTTGAAAGAATATATTTTTAACACGAAAGCAACAATACTTATGTAAAATTATATATAATATATAATAGTTTTGCACAAGATATATAATAGTCTATATATATATTTATATATAAACTAAAAATAGCTAAAAAAAAGTAAAATATAATAAACGGAGCGTATTTTCTAGATCCCTACCAAAAATCAGTCGATGTTTGTATAAAAATTGCAACGAGATTGGTAAATGTTAAATGGACCTCTTATTCTACGAATACAATGCAACACCATTTTCTAGAAAGTGGATTTAAAAATGTTTCCTTTTCAAGAATAGCCTTTGTGTACATTTTAAATTCTCTAAGAGGCTTATCCCCACTTTGATCTAATAATAACATTAAAACTGTCATCCGATTTCACGGATCTACTTTTTGTGTACATGTGCGTACGTATTTAATATATTTATGTAAATAATATTAAATGGGAAAAAATTAATCAGTTATATAAGATAAATATTATACATCCGCCTTAATAGTATGTATGACTATTTGCCATGTACATGTACCATGTACTTAAAACTATCGAAGGTTTGAAATTACCTCTGCAGCCACCAAATAGTGGCGATGCGCTACATAAGATGCCTTAAAACACTGTATCGTTTGGTACGCTTACTAAGATTAAACTTTAAAAAATATATTAGATGGACAGCTATTCAGAATATAACTATGATCAATAATAGATAATTATTGTTTTTGGTATTGTAAGTAAACTAATTTACTTATTAATTGATAGAAGCAAAAATATTACAATTTTAAGTCATTTACAAAAAGAACTCACACGAACCTGCACTTAAACAATATTTAAGTGCAGAGTGAAGCGAAGGATGTTGCTGGAGGTGTTATATATTGTTGAGGAGTTGTTTAAACTTCTAATTGTTGTAACTTTGTGTAGAGCAAATAAATATATCTATTTAATATAAATAAATGTATTGTATTATATTGTAAAGACATGAGAGATATTATATTTTGAATTAAATTCAAAGTGGGCGTTCGGCCATTAATATAAATAATTGTTGCATATGTTGTTGGCCATGTGACGTACGAACCCACACATAGGCTTGCCAACTGTGAGCCGATGAAACTAGTTCCGCTGCAGTCTACGCGTATCCTCCTACACATTGGTGCGACGACGCAGTCGGCAGCGACGGCTGTAGGCGTTGGGAAGGTCCGGACAGTGGGTCGGGCGTCGCAGGCAACAGGCCACAGTCGCGCCCGACCGCTTGTAGCGCGCCAGTCTTACTCGGGGCGGCGCGGCGTTAATACGCCGCGCCATGAGCTACCAGCACTTAGACAACGTAACGCAATACGAAACTTTAGAGAACCAGACTTATTTTGACAGCGTCGCTGAGAAAATCGCCAACAAGCTCTACATCTATTACACGCCTGTGTTAGTTGTTCTCGGCAGCTTCGGCAATATGCTTTCCGTGTATGTCTTTATCGCGAGCAACCTTCGGCTTCAATCAACCAGCCAATATCTTTCGGCACTAGCCATTTCCGACACTATATTTTTGTTGCAACTGTTGGCGCCGTGGTTCAGCGCCGTTCAGCTGACCTCCATCTTCTATACCAGCGGGTTCTGTCAGTTATTCGTTTATTTGTCGTATGTGTCATGTTGCCTCAGTGCTTGGCTGGTGATGGCTTTCACCATCGAGCGGTTCGTCGCCGTTCTATATCCCCTGCACCGTAATGCCTGGTGCACAGTCCGCCGCGCGCGCTTCTCCATCGCGCTGCTTTCAATCGCCGCCGCCACCTTGAACATCCCGGTGCTCAGTTTCACCATTTCGAGTCTCACCGACTGCAACATCGACAATAAGTACTTTGAACACGCGGCGCGATTCAACCTGGTCGATACGTTGGTCTCCTTCTCGGTTCCGCTGAGCACCATCATGCTACTCAACATGTGGATGGTCATCTGCGTGGGTCGCTTGGAAAAGATCCGCAAACAATTGGTTAGGGGTCACCAGCCTCCCCCCAGGCCACGCGCGGGGTCCATGAGCGGCCATGGCTGTTCGCGCTCGCAACAGCGCATCACGCGGATGCTAGTCATCGTCTCGTCGGTCTTCGTTTTCTTCAACTTGCCCGCATACGCTCTACGTCTTATCGCCTACACCTATAATATGGTAAGTGGTACTTTTTTAATAAAAAATCACTGTACTTAAATGATTCTTTACAGCTTAAGCGAACGAATAATGACCGTTGCAAAATCATAGCAACCGAAGCTAGCGCAGTAGCACTTGCATTGCTTAAATTCGACACAAATTCAACTTAATATTTATGAACATACTTTGAAATTGTATTTTTACATGTGCGAATTAAGCTGAAAGCTTTGTTGACACGCTGGGACAACTTTCGCACGATGAGAATCATAATACCATCAAGACATTGTATATTTTCACTTTCGCAAACATCCTTAGCTTATATCATCAACATCATAGCTTAGCATCCTTAGCAAATATCCTTTGATTATTAATGTGATTTGTATATTTCATACGTTATATTTTGATAAAAAAATAATATGGAAATTAATATAATCACTTTTTACGACGCCGCAAATTATCGTTGAAGTGAGTAAATTAGTTTAAATTAAACAATTGTTACATAATAATTGAACGCGATATCAAAATAAGATGTTTAATCGTATTAATGGCTTTTTTATGCTCTCAAACATTCCAACAATATCGAAATTATGTACACAGAGTGACGCAACAGGTAGCGGAGTCGAAACACATGTTATTAACTAAAGTCTTTTTTGGAAGGAAACCGTATTCGTCTCGAAGCCCTGTGAACGATCAAATTGTTTGTGAAATGACGCGTTTGAGCTGTTATTTGATAAATGTGAAATTTGACAAACAAGTTTAATTGATCTTTATAATTTGTCATAACTACTTGAAAAATATACAATTTTTTTTTAATGGGCGTAAAATAAATGTAGGGTGATTAAAGAAGAAATGTAATGGTTGGGATGGAATGCAAAAAGCGTTTAATTTGCATGTCTTTAAATTAAAACGACATAAAAACCGGAAACACACTCAAAACGCGAATTATAGCACCGTTCTCCCTGGATGGTGGTGATCTCTTTCCATCGAGGAGACACGTTTGCTCCATTCCCAGCTATATAATAAAAAAGTGATAGTATTTTGACTATTACTTTTTGGACATCTCGTAAAAAAACTCTTAACTTCTATATAGTCTCTAATATTTATTAAAAAATTAATTTAGAAGGTGAATATTGAAAGTCTGACTTCATTCTCCTATCGCTTGGCGAGCGGCGCGAGCTTACCAAACTTTTTCGCTAAGTTCAGAAAGCTCTTTCTTTATTGCTCTCACTAGCCTAAATGAAAAGAATACAGCTTCCTTTAATTACCCAAGTTTGAGATTTTAAAATATTAATACTATAAAAAAACTTGTATTATTATGGGACGCGTGGATAACTTTTATTTCAAAGTCGTAATTTTAAAAGAGACATGATTTAGAAGAATTTTTTTATAGAAAAGCGGACAACGGAGCAGGTGGGTCTCTTATATGCTATGAGAATACCGCCGCCTACGGACAACCGTGTCACCGTCCGCGAATTGGTTGTGTTGCCGGCTTTTTACGATTTAAACTTAAACGGCATTTTTAAGGGCCTCCGATATCCGCACTCACTCAGCAAAACACAGTTTAACGTTGAATATTCTGAGAGTCCGTGGTAATACTTCGGACGAGCCGGCCCAATTAATGTGTCCACATATGCTTCAGCATGGCTATCTCCCAAAAAAGATGTTTAATTTCTGCATGTTCCCTTACAAAATAAACATAAATAAACCAGCGTCTTTCATATTACAGTTTGAATAACTATTCATTGCTCGGTACTGGTCATATAACACTAAGCGACGATTCGATCATCTGGAAAAATAATTGGAAAAATAAATATTTTCCACTCGATCGAACGATAATGATTTTCAATCGCTTGTCCTTGATATTAAATGAAATTAAGATGTTGCCGGGACAAGGATTTGCTAGGTGCGATCTTTATTGAATTGATATCAGCGGGACGGAGATGCTTCTCCGACATACATCCAGTTACGTTCCACTAAACCTATTATAGCGTTTTACTAATTACTGTTTGATGTCTAGTTATAATTAAAAGCGATGCTGAAGCACTAACTGCACTAACTAAGCACTAACTGCGCGAGGGAGGCTACTGGTGTTAAGTAATACCGCCAGAGCGGCGTAGGCAGCCGGCAAGACAACTGATGGGCGGATTGTGGCAAGCTTGCCCATGTCCTAAGGCCGCTATTCAATTAAAAAAGAGGTTTTTGTTTAAAGTTCCATTAATTTTCTTTGCTTTGGAAGAATTAATAATCTGGTGATCAAATAAGAACAAATAAAATGTATTATCTTCATTCATCTAACCGATACAACTTCTATCGAAGTGGATCCGTTCAGTGAATTGATATAACTTGTTTTCATTCCAATCATACTTCAAACAACTCTCGATTCTCTTCCGTAATACAATAATAAACTTGAGAAAATATATTTTTTTAGTTACACTAATCGCTTCTAAACTTGTAAGTGGATGATCCGGCTCATAGCTTTATCACAGTTCACGTCGAGATGAATAATTGTACTTTTTTCTTCGTAAAGTCACTTAAAATCCGATTCTATCGTAAATCCGATAATATTTCTATGTTTAGAGCTTGGTTACATAAAAAATCTTATTTATAACGAAAGAATAAGCTTCTTGGGTCGCAAATAAGTTAAGATGGCGTCATATTATAAAACCTTTGAAAATACTATTACAATTTAAAGTTAGTATAATGTTAAGAAACGTTAGCACACTCATTTGTTGATGTCGCCGCTAACCTATTCACAACTAAACAAATAAGTCTATACAAAAAACGTGGTTGAGCCATGCTGAAGCATATGTGGACGCACTAATTGGGCCGGCTCGTCCGAAGTTGATACCACGGGCTCACAGAATACTCAACGTGAAACGTTGTTACTGTAACTCGCTGAGTGAGGGAAGATATCGGAGGCCCTTAAATATGCCGCTTAAGTGGTGTAAAAAGCCGGCAACACAATCAATGCTCGGAATGTGGCGCGGTTTTCAATGTGCGGCGGTGTTCTCTTACCATATAAGAGACCCACCTGCTCCGTTGATCGCTATACTAAAAAGAAAAAACGGACCATTACTTTCAAATTGTCGATGGTCGAAGATACATAACATTTCAATGGTTTTAATACTAACGCAGTGGAGATAACACGACACGTAAAAAAGAGGCTAAGAGGCAAATAATGATTCTTTACGATTATTTTCATACAAATATTTTGTTTGATCATACAATGTTACAATGACACGTCACGTTTTTTTATCTACAATAGATATGCATAAAATGCAAAATGTATAAAAATATGTACACTTTGTGCAGTTTCACACACCTTGAAATATAGGATTGTTAAATAATAATTGAGTTATACAATTTCAAATCGCAATTTTTTTCTTACTTTTGCGAATTACTTGTTTGGCAAAGAGTTTGTTGAAGAGTTCTCCGTCAGTTCGATTCCGATTTTAAGGAAGCTTGTTGACTGAATCAAGTATGTCTCCATAAAAAACTATGACACAAATTTCACTTGGTCTCCTAGTTGTAAGAAGTATATTTTATGTTAGCTTTGAATTTGTTTGAAATTGTATTTTATTTCCATTACAATATTATAGCATCAACGCTTGTTTTTAATAATTCAAAAAGCCTTAATAATATTAAAAATAGAACCTTATATGCAATGTATTTGATATGATTATAACAATTTTAACTATATTCATTACCCGCCGTCGGTCTGGTAATATAATAAAAATGCAACGTCAACGTAACCAATTATACCAGTTTGCGGGGCCACAATTCAATTATATTATTACACAAAATGCTGCGATTAATTTTAACTTTCCAACATTGATCAGATATGCACACTTGTTCATATGGCATTCACACAGACCGAGATCTTTAGTTACTGCGATATCGTAATGACATCGCCTATGTGATTATAAAGCTACACTTTTCAAACGGCGAATAATTTACTTGCAGCAACCCCGATCTATCTTGATATGAAGAAATGAATTTAAAGCTAAATGGCCCGCTAGGCTTACGACTTTTGCAGTCCCTTCCACAAAATAAGTAATAGATTTTTATTATGTTAACTCCTACGGATCATCATCAGCCTGTTAAGTCCACTGCTGCACAAAATCCTCCTTTAAAGACGCCCACCTATTGCGATCTTGAGCGATCTGGATACAGCGGTTACCCGCGACCTTTCTCACGCAAAATAGGCGTAGTAATGTCGTCGAGTTGCGGAAACCAGCCCATCTTACAATTACATTACCCGCGACCTTTATGAGATCATCTTTCCATCGCGTACCGGGACGTCCCACTCTACGTGTAATAATTTATTCTTATTTTTCAAATATTCAATGTGAAGTACTACTAGCTGGATTACTTGAATATAATATACATTGCAGAGGTTTATTTATGAAATATTTTAATAAATAACTGTCAGTTTCACCCTTTTAGAAAGCAAGAAAAAAAATCAGGTTTTATTTTCTCACACTACGTATATAGAGATACAAAAAATACGTTAATCGCATTAGACAATGCAGATTTACCTACGAATAGTTTTAAAAATTATATTTAAGCAAATAACAAACACAAAGGGGATAAAAAAAGGGATAATAGGGTATAAGGGCATAAATAAATATAGTAACTATTAAAAAAGGGGTATAATTTAAAAAAAACCTATACTGGCTTTTATACATACTATGACGGAAATGGCACTAGTCCACAAAACCACGGCAACGCTATTTGGATCGACTTTAATGTATTTTCATTATTGTTATAAGCATATAGAGATAACAATTCAATGGTGTTAGATAACCTCAACTAGAAAGAGAGTGAAACAGCTGAAAACGTAACGTCTCCGCTATAATAATGAGCTCATAACGCTAATGAGATCGACAACTTTCTGAACTGAGTATTTATATTTTAAGGTTATTGGCCTAGTTAGAATATTAGTCAGTATCCCAGCCGCTTTGCTTTCCACTAATATATCAATTATCTCTGCCAATTGAGCAGATAAGAACCCATAGGGGCTCCACTGTTTAACCTTTAACTCAATTTGCCAATAAATAAATGGCACACAATAATCTCTTTGATATAATTAATTTAACCCTTCAATTTTTATTTTAATCGACGACCAATGTTTCTATAATTTTAGACATATTGTATTCGTGAAATTGATCTTTGTACATGAGAAACCAAGTAACAATGTTGTTGCAGATGGGCGTTCGTGTATTACTACCGTATATAAAATTAACGTCGTCATTTTGTCAGTAACAAGTCTACCAAGCAGCTGAGAGGATTGTGATGCGACAATACAGGTGACGATTAGCGTGCGAGCAGTAACGTATAATCACAACGCTTAAGGTACATTGAATATACATGAAGAGTTTATCCGACGATCACAAATTGGTAGATCTATTGATCAAACGTATACAGAATTGCTGTAATTAAATGCAAATCATACGATTGGCTGTTAATAAATAGTGAATGTACGATATAAATACACGATGCGGGTAGCAAGAGGCAACAAGTGGGTGAACTTGTTGCTCCATTTCCCCGGAAGCCTTAGATATAGGTCGAGATGACGCTGACTCTAGAGTTATCGAGGGGTTTTCGCATCCGTCATCGGATATTGGATCACAATCATTTATTGGATGTCTCAGCGATGTGCCAGCGGGCTTGCTAATTGCTTCCGCGTGTTTGTACAGATATCAAATTTCAAAGTCACATTCTATATGTTCTGTTGTATTCGACGCGTAGCGATGTTTAAATTGCAAAACTAATACGTACATTGTAATTTTTTCCAAATTTTATTCAACTTTTGTACATACGTGTATAGCATACGCATGTAGCATAATTGGCAAATATTGTAGATATGTGTCGCTATAACATTATATTGATTTGATTGCGTACATTTCATTAGGCGGGTTCGACGCATTCGGCGGGGCGCTGGATGGCATTGCAACAGCTGGCCGTTATGTTCTTTCACACCAATTTCGGCATAAACTTCATGCTGTACTGTCTCACGGGGCAGAACTTCCGCCGAGCGGTCCGGCAGAGTATCCCGTTTCTGCGCCGTCGAGCCCGGAGACAGGATGCAGTCAGACACATAGCTTCGCGACCGCAACGCACCACCAGTATATCAAGTAAGTCACACAGTTTCTCTATAACCTTTTTTTATTTTTGTTGCATTAGTTTCATTGGCGGAGAACGGAACAAACGGGTCTCCGATACAGTAAGAGAACACCGCCATCACCAACCGCGCTACAGTCCGCGCATTGAGTGTGTTGCTGGCTTTTTACGCCACTTAAGCGGCATTTTTAAGGATCTTCGATATCCTCACTCACTCTGCGAAATAATAGAAGCAACATTTCAAGTTCAACTACTATTTCACGTTGATTATTCTAAGAGAGCGTGGTATCAAAAAGGTCGAGCCAGCCCAATGATCTTGTGCGTCAGGATATACTTCACCATGTCTCGCCCACATCTGCGACAGTATTAAGACACTCGCCCGGATACTCTCAAGCCCTTCCGACCGAATTAATTATAAGTTATGATTCAATTTCCCGTTTTTAATCGTTATTATAATCCCGGACCGGAATTCGAACTCGATACTTCTCGTTTTATGGTAGACTTATTATACCACCTAGCTACGAGGCTCTCAAAATAGTATTAATCATCTTAGGATGAATAATCATATTTTAAATAATTGTCGTATTTTAGCATGGAGCACAGTGAATGTCGGTTGATAGTATGACAGTAAATGTTGACGAGGCTTACTCATTCGTCGATTCGACGTTTCAGTTGCAACAAAGTGTCGAATTAGAAATAAACGCGCTCTATCCATAATCTCGTATTGCACTTAAGCGAATTACAAAAGCAAAATCACTTTATAGAGCCAAATAATGTTGTAACCGGTTTATAAGGCAACTTTCGTAATTTCGTTTAACAATGAATCTTCGTAAGCGTTATCAAATCAAGAATCGGCTGGCTGCGAGGTCCTCATTTCTTTTAATCCAAAGAAAATTTCCTACAAATACATATTATAACAGACAAACAAATACTTGAGGAAAAAAGATTCTCGAGAGGCGACCGCGTACCGGAAAACGCAGAGTGGGACGTCCCGCCACGAGATGGAAAGACGATCTCACGTAGGTCGCGGGCAACCCCTGGACCCAGATCGCTCAAGATCGTAATAGGTGGGCGTCTTTGGAGGAGGCCTATGGCCAGCAGTGGAATTAATTGGCTGAAGATGACTTATTATAAAAGCTAATACTGAGTAATAGTGTAAAGTAATAGTAAGAAATTACACTATAAAAATGGCATAAGAATTTTTAATTATAATATGAATTTCAATTTAACATTAAACAAAAGGCCGTATGAAACTATTTTCCGTTGTCATATTTCTTGCTTCTTGGAGATTCATATAAATGTTTTATGAATGAAAAGAGCGAACCTTTCGCGTTTCAGCATCCTAAACGACGCTTCTACTAAAATGAATTCAACTTGACAGACAATACAATCTTTCGTATCTTAATACAAAAGTTTTTTATAATTGGAGCGACTCAGTTGCCCTTTTCACTAAAGATGAAAATAATTATCACCGATGATATTTAATATACTTTAAAGAAGTTACTAATTCGTAAACTAAAAGTTATCTAGCAAAGGACATGAGATCCCGTTGACATTTAATACTAAAATTAATTTCAGAATTACAAATCAAAGGAACAATTATTCGTATTTCTATTCTATACTCGCTTACTATGTATTAAAGAAGCGCTTATTGCTCAACGGCCAATGGCCCACTAGCATATAGCATTTAAATTGTCTAAAGCGCGTATCGCGGTGGGATCGGGATTCCATTCAGCTGCCACGTTGTATACTATATAATATTCATCGCATGTAGTCGTCAGAATGGAGAGCCTCATGGCTTAATGGTTTTGAAAGTGTAACATGAAGCGAGCGGTATCGGATCTAATCCCGGTCTAGTCAATTATAATTTAAACGGTCTCTGGTATGACTTGCCAGTGGCCGGGCGAGTGTTTTAATACTCTCGCAACCGTGGGCTAGCCATCCTGAAGCATATGCTGACGCACTAATTGGGCCGGTTCGTTCGAAGTGATACCACGGGCTCACAGAATACTCAGCGTGA
>DWCF01002408.1:0-24117 GCA_018230265.1 Delias oraia | reverse complement strand
GGGATGCTCGGGGCTCGCTCCACTCCTGTCGCGGGTCGGCCCGGCATTGCAGTGCCGCCGGGATCGGCCCACATAAACCATAACTCTCTCATCTACTACTTGGTAGAGGTGAAGCCTTACAGTCCCACTATGCGATGTTTCAATTGTATGATGTGATATTGTGTCGCAGTGAGTGAGGATATCGGAGGCTCATGAAAGTACCGCTTAAGTTGTTAAAAGCTGGCGACACAACAAATGTGTGGAAAGTGGCGCGGTTGTTCATGGGCGACGGTGTTCTTTTACCATGTAGGAGGCCTTTACTAGGGTCCATGGCAGGATTTAGGCCAGTGTATTATTTAAGTATTTTATCTAAATTGATTCAGTCACTCATCAATTTTTGTGAGACAATGATTCGATGGCTAATAGCGTCTTATAAGAGTAGGTATTATTAGTACATTATATAGTCTTATATAGTAAACAGTTTGAACAAATCGTCTTTACTTAGCTCAAAGTTCTCTGTATCTTGGTGAACATCAGTTTTTTTTATAGTATACCGGACAATGGAGCACATGAGTCTCCTATATGATAACAGAACACTGCCGCCTATGGATAACCGTGCCACAGTCCACACATTGGTTGTGTTGCCGGCTTTTTACGCTACTTAAGCGGAATATTTAAGGTGTTTCCGATACTTTTAAAACCATTAAGCTACGCGGTCCTCAGTTGATCGCCATATTAAAAAAAAACCGCGTCCAAATATATTTTGTTTCAGATTTGCACGTCACAGATAATGAAGTATGGGTGATGGCTAATAAGTTACCAAAGTTCGGCTATTCCAGATTAGATGTTAATCAATACAATTTTTATATTTACAAGTAAGTAGGTATATATTTTTAAGCTAAGAGTTTAATAATAAATTGTAAAAGAAAGTAAATTCCTCTTAAGTTTTTAGCTTCTGTGATTAGCGATCAGAATTTTGCCAATATCAGTAAATTTTCATAAATCTCGACAGAATTGAGCAAGAATATTAAAAGTTCCAAGGTACGAATTATAATCATGAACCAACATTTTAACCAAAGACAAATTAGAGAGAACACAATGTGTACAGAATACATACATACAATAACAGCACAATTTATCAATAAGGGAAAAAACTATGAATATTTACACTATTTAATTCATTTAACGTACATATTCCATGGCTCTGCAAGGGCTAGAGGTGTGTTCGTCTGCCAGTTTTCATTTTAAAAAACCAGCAGGGCGTAATAACTATCAATGAATGAAATGCCATGACGATCAAGCCTTAAAACCTTTTTGTTTAAATATGTCACATTTAAATTTATTTTCAGGGGAAATGTAAGGGATCTCATAGCTGGAACAATTTGTGAATAATGGTTTGTATGATGGGACACGGAAAACAATATTTAATGTATTTATAGCAGTTATTAAATTTAACTACATAGGTTAATAAATATTTTTTTAACATTGTTTTATATTAGTAAGATTTTTCCACAATATAGTAGACAATTATTGAATAACCGCATAACACAAGCCAAACAAAATATTAAAAAATACATATGAAACATGGAAAAAGATTCATTAAATTAATGTAAACGACGTTTACATTAATAAAATAAACTAAATACTACTAATAACAAAAATCTCTGAAAAATTTATATATTTTTCTCGCTAAGCGCATTTTAATTTTAGATCTACAAAAATTTAAATTTTTTTGAGTTTATAATTCGCTTTAAAAAAAGCAAAAAGTAGGATAATAGTATTTTTTACAAAAACTAACATAGTTATTATTAGTAAAGAAATATTTTCTTTAAACTGTACTTATAAATCTGTAGAGGTCAATTCTGTACACGAAATATATTTCCAAAATACATAACTATCATGGATTAATGATCGATATTGGTGGCAAAAATGCATTCATAAAATTTTTTATGTTTGTATATTCATTATAAAAAAACTACTCGACGAATTTTAACGAAAATTGGTACAATTATTTTTTATATTATTCAACAGTATTATATATATGATTTTAGTGTGATGAAAAGTATACTATAAGTATACTAGTATAGTAGTATAAGTATACCAGTAGTAGAGGAGCAGTGAAGAGAAAAGAAAAAATTTATTGTAAATATACGAAGATTTACATTTATTAAATAACACACCCATCTTATTATATTATTTAACTATTATTAAACATGTCCACATTGTAAGCCTGTCTGGTTAAAGACAGTATTTTAAATTGCTTATGGGGATCTTTCATCCAATCGTAGTACCTCGTCTTGGCTATCACTAGTTTAGGTATCATCCATCTCATTTGCTCCAATTTGGCAACCACATGTTGCAGTTTTCTGAAAGATTTAATTACAAATTATATTTATGTATAAATTATATTGGTCTCTGGAGTGGTCTCAGCAGACATTCTGTCTATTTATGTACAATCAGCAATCCATGGCCCATGTAACCAGAAAAACGATTTTGTAAATGATGTCATCTTGGGACCGGTGGTAGACAGATTTTGACGTTCAACGAGCTTTAGGTATTTATTTTGAATATTTTTTTTTCGTTACAAACCAATATACTAAAATCCCTCTATTTTTGTATTTAGATAAAAATCCTATAAGGTAATCTTTAATGTCAGCTACCATCACATTAAAATTGATTTAAAATTATCCAGTCCTTAAAAAATAAACTGCCTTGCTGCAGCCTATCCACAAACACATAAATTTTATTGTGTGGTATTAACATTCAAATGGATTTTCAAGTTTCAAATGGACCTATCACAAATTATTTGTATAATAGACTAAAGTATTGTATTTAAATGTTTACATGGAATTTGCCTCTATGTAAGAACTATCCTCGTACTTCAAGGGATATTTTTTAAAAATTGGGAAAATCAGAACAGCTGTTCTGTAAATTTGCACTTAGCAACACATTCAGTAATTTTTATATTACAGATTATATTGGAATATGCAGTTATCTAATATATTAAGGTATGGATTTGCAACATATCTCAGCCAAGGTAGATTCACGATTCCCTTAATAAAATAAACAGCAAAAAAAGATTAGGTATTTATTTTAACTATTATTAGCATTTTTGTATGGTCTAGAGATGACACCTTTGGGAGTCCGAGGATCACTGATTGGGAAACACTATATTAAGGTATGAATTAGCAGTTTGATTCATCACTTCTGTCTGAATAATTTATACAGGATTCTAACTCTGAACTTAATATAATATTTATAATATATTTTAACATATTATATAAATTATTTCTATTTGCATATGTGTAATTTGTGAATATTTATCTATTTGTAATTATTTTGTAGTTTACCTATTAGTAAACAACAAATGTAATAGTAAAAGAGACAGATGTAATATAATACATACTTGTGGTGAGGACTGACATTTGTGTTTTCCCCATTTTGCTGTATATATTGACTATTTTTCAATTTTGACCTGACTGCATCCCATTCATTTCGCATCTGTAGCAGTTCACCATGTTTTTCCTTTAATGTATTACATAAATGTCTCAACTTCAATTCCTTTTCAGAAAATTCAGCAAATTGGGATAAAATTTTACTGAAAATAGAAAAAATATTATGTTTAAGAATACTAACAAAGCCGCTTGGTTCAATAAATGGTATTGAAGGTGAATAGTTAACAAAAATATATAGCAATAAATTATATGTATTTATTAAAGGACCAGCATCTATAAGAGGGAAAAAACTAATGCAGTTATCCTTTGTGGCAGCTGTAGGGAAGAATCCAAATGTTTATTACTAAATAGATATTATTACAAACGGTGCCAAGTAAAGAACATTCAAACTTTTATTTGCGTAACAGCAAAGAAAACAAAAAATATTCTTTATTACACAGTACTTGACTAAATACTGGGGAATAAAAAGTATTGCTCACTTTTTTCTCTCCAATAATTCAGGTTCAAGTGAAGAGTCGGATGTAGCGAGTAGTTCCTTTACTGCATCATTTTGAGTTACGTTCTTAACAAATTGCTGTTCAATAAGTTTTAATGTAACAGTTTCTGTATAGCCATTGGCTACACTATTTATGTCTAAATCAGTATGATTATTTTGCGGAGATACTGCAAATACAATTTCAACATTTATTCAATTTGAAATCCATAGAAAATCAACACTATATTTATAATAAAAGAAAAGTTTAGTTATTAAAATAGATGTTTTAACATAATTCATCAAATTTTGTGGTTTCTTTGTCAATATTATGAATGTTAACTATTTTATTAGTGACAATTATTTATATAGTTGTTATAAAATAATACTTAGTTTACACAAGGGATGCACTGATTAATAATAACAACTTACTAGAATTGTTTTTTGCTTTTAATAGACGTAATTTTGAGGTAATAAATTTTAGTTTTTCAACCCGATCAGCAATTACATCTTCAAAGTTGTCATTAACTTTAGTACAAAATAACTGTGCATTCTGCGCTTCAAGCTCTTGTCCAAAGTTTAAGATTGCCTCCCGTAAAGCTTTAAATCCTGCCATTACGTCTTTATTTCACATTAATCTTGACAATATTTTATTGAACTATCAAACTGATCTTCCACTCATAGTTATTATAGTGAAGATTCAATAAATTGGTTCACTTTGCAAAACGAACATTACCTGTGATATAAAACATACAATATAAATTAAAAATTTCAAAGTTAAAGATTTTAAAGTAATAAAACATTTATAATTATTATGCTTACAATCAAAGCAAAATTTTAAATTAAAATATTAACGTACCTGGCGACTGTCAATATTAAGAACTTGAATACTACGAATTGAGAGTTTACTGAATTTTGACAGTTTGCAAGATTATACAAATAAGTTATGCAGACATTGTAAACATAAGATTGGGTAGTTTTTTAAGTAACTTTTGAATCTTTACTACTACGAGTTTTTGAATTTATGCAGATTATTTTATTATTATTACTATTTTTTGTGATTAAAATTTTTAATAAACAAATGCGGAAATATTATCAATATTTTTTTTCGGTCTCTGGAAAAGCCTGATGGCGGTCGGGCTATTGTTTTAATACTGTCGCACCCGTGGATGCAACATGCTGATATGGGCGACCTTGTTTGAAGTAATACGGGATTACAGAGATGAAATGTTACTCTTGCACTGTGTTTCGCTGAGTGAATGAGGATATTAAAGGCCCCAACAAATTCTGCTTAAGCAGAGTAAAAAGTTGACAATATTTCCTGCAATATAGGAAACCGACCTGCTATCCGCTATACATACTATAAAAAATACTGTTAATTTTGATCCATGCTCAATACTATTTATATTAAAATTAAATACAAATAAAACTAAAAATATTTGTAACTATTTACTCTTGTAATAACGAGTAAAACTCGTTTACATCGAGAGAGGAGTCAGAAATTCCAAAAGCCCCATTAAAATCAACTTCACTGAAATTCAAAGAGCTTGAATAGCATTTTCCTTCATCAAAATTATTCTCATACTCTATGCCATATACTTTAAGGGAATGATTGGAAGTATTGTTTACTGGGTATGGATTACTTTTAACCTTATTACTTTTTGCAACTACAAGAGATGGTTTCTCAAATACCATTTTCTCTTTACGGTTCTTATGTTTCCTAACTTTTCTATCTTCAAATAAATCACGTCCAAGTCTGCAGTTTTTAAGTGGATCGTCATAATTCTCTTCGAATTGTATTGTTTTCTTCTGTTGACATTTCTTTTTATATTTCGCCATATTACGTAGTGCTTGGAATAAGTTTTGCGGCTCTTCGAACGTCATAAAATCCATTTTTAATTCTTCTTTGATAGTTTTCAGTAACTCGTTCCTCTTTGACTTCTTTGTTTGCGGTTTCTTCTTTACAGCACTGGTTGGTTTTGATACTGGCTTAGGATAAATAAATGACCTGGAGAAAACAGTTCGTTTGGGAATTCTCCTCTTAGTCATCGGCTTGTATATTGTATAATCTGGATTAGAAAGTTTATCTTCCTGTATTTTAAAATTAAGATCATGAATTTCTTCTTTTTCGTGTGTTGGTGGGTCATTTTGAAAATTCAATTTCTTCGCGACCGTCTCTTCAATCTCCAAAATCGTCTCTTTAGATTTGGTTTGATCTGTTTCAACATTATAAACATCGAAAGTTGTTTCAAGTAAATCAACAAAGAAGCTGTATAATTTTTTCTCGTCTTTTGATGGGTCTGAGACTAACGTTGATGGATCTTCATGATTTCTAACCGTTTTCTCTGAGCGTCCTTCCAATATCTCTTTCGCTAATCCTTCTGCTACACCACTGTAAATGTTTTTCTCTAGAATTTCACACATAGGAATAGTCGATTCCGTCATCGGAGTGTTCTCTGAGAAATTAGATGGAGTGTGTATGATATCTTTTTTTGATTGTAGGACAACTAACTTATCAGTCATAGGATAGTTATCGCCGTTCAAAATTTTTGACTTGTATTTCGGCTTTTTGGTCTTAATTCTAGCTTCAATAAAGTTATCATCGAGAACTTCTGTATCATGAGATCGTCTTTGCTGCAATCGATTTATGGTTTTCTTTTTCGTTTTAAGGTCAGGATCTGGGTATTGCGTACCTGTGGTTGACTTTGACAGAATCGTTAGGACAGATGAAAGGAATCTCTTTTGGCCAGGCCGTGGTCGCGGTGGAGGTTTCTTTTTGGTTTCCGTATCATTATTTTCTGGAATAACACTTTAATAATTAACAAGTCTCATGGTAAATAGGTTTTGAAAGCTACTTTAGTACAGTGGAACCACTGTAAATTGAAGTTATGAGAGATTAATAATTCAACCTTTAAATTATTATCTATACGGTTAACGAATTCTTTAAGACTGTAATTTATTTTTATATTAAATATCGATTATTTAAAATGTGTATAATGATCGTCTTATAAAGGCAAAATGGGGACCCACTGAGTATTTCGACTAATGGAGGTTTTGGTGTTTGAAGAGGAAACAATAATTTTTTTCGAGTTTTTGAGGTTTTCAACAAATCGATGTTCGATTTATCGAGAACTGATCTAGTATTTTTCCTTGGTAGTTATGCAACTTATTTTTAAATCTTCACTACTGTAAGTCTTTGACTTTATGCAGCTTGAAGATCAGTTTGGTTTTTGGCAACAGCGCTTTATTTGTTGAATCAGCTTTCGTCTGAAGGTTTGGATGTTTTATTAGTATAGCGGGCAACGGAGCAGGTGGGTTACCTATACAGTAAGAGAATACAGCCACCCATGAATAACCGCGCCATACTCCGCGCATTAGTTATGTTGACGGATTTTCACGTCGGTTAAGCGGTACCTTTAAAGGCCTCCGATATCCTCACTCACTCAGCGAAACATAGTAAAAGTACCGTTTGTATTCTGTGATCCCATGGTATCACTTCAGACGAGCCGGCCTAGTTAGTGTGTCAGCATGGCTCTCCCACGGGTGCTGCTTTTCAAGAGGTTTATCAATGAATTTAGGTTCACTGTAAGTTTTACACTAACTGCAGTACAAAAAACCTATTAGTACTTATTCTAAGTTTTTTATTATACATACCATAGATATCTATAAGTTTATTATCCTTGTTTTCAACATAAACTCCTCGTTTTTTCATACTCAATGGTTGAAACTCTGCATCACTCTTCGTAGACTTCTGCTTCTCTCGCTTATTAATAACTCTGCCGTTAGAGGACTTAGATTTAACCACGGTCGATTTTGTATCCATTTTTTGTTTGTTAGTTACTCATATTTTGTATTATTATTTTTTAAGGCATTTTTCACTTTCAGTTTTGATTTTTGTGCCTTTGACGTTTTTTGACAGTGTCATTACAATTATGAAAAATAAGAACTTCCAGATTTATATAAATATTATTTTTATTAAATGCGAAAAATTATTGACTTATTAGAAAGCTACCTATGTCTGAAGCACATGGGCCATATATTATTAAAATATTAGGCATCCTCTACTAAATTGCCAATATTATAATGCATAGTTTAAAAAAATTACCAAAAAGTGACGTAACGAGGATGTGAGTTAAAATTTATTATTTATGATGTTTATAAAAACCCGTGGGAGGCAGGATTGAGCACTGGCATTTAATATTCTTGATTTTAAATATTTTGCTCCTTATAAAAGGGATCTATTATTTATTAATAAAAAAATAAAAGCAATACGATTTGCGGCAACGCAACCGGGGCTCTGCTAGGGCTGGGGGTGTCCATGGGAGGAGGACCGCGTGCTCTAGGTAAGCCTCCTGCTCGTTTGCCACCGATTGTATAAAAAAAATTCTAATACATAAACAATATTCTATGTCAAAATACATAAACTAACGAATGCCTTATGGTTCTATCATCTAGATGGCAACGCCAATCAAAATTTTAAGTTATCCGTAAAACATTATTTTGAAATGGAAAAAGCAAATTTAAAGCGGCAACTTCAAGAATCAAAAACGAAAATAACAGACCAAGGGGATGTTTTAAGTGTTGAAGAAAAAGTTGGAAATTCAAGGATAAACAATGGTTATCTCGCAGACAGAGGTGATTCAAAGAAAGTCCTTTTAAAAACGCGCACCACAGTTGATAATAATATTAATAAAAAAAGGCTAGAGAATAAGCCAACACATACCAAACCGAACGTGGTTTATGATATAGTAAACACAACGCCTAATAGAAAAATGTATATCTTAACTTACAAAGATACTAACAAAACACGTGAAACAAAAACTCATGATAATTTGAACATAAAACCGGAAAATATTAGATCAAGAATAAATAATTATATACAAAATCTAAAATTACAGTTAGATAAATCTAAAGAAGCAAGGGATGAGTCAAATGTATTCCCAAAAGACATTAAATCGGGACCAGATAATTCAAAAGCTAATGTTGGTAAGACTGACGTGAATTTGAAACCGAATTTGGTACAAAATAATACGTGTAAACTATCGTTAGCTAAAACCAATCTGGGTTATATTATAAGTAAAGATTATGAAAACCATAAAGAAAAAATTAATAGAGATTTGTTTCAACAAGAAAAACCTGAAGAATTTGTTGATAGCACTATTAAATCTCAGATTAATGAGATTTTGCGATTTAAAAAGAATAAACAGTGCGTGAATAATGAGGATGGCAGTAAAAAAAGAAATATAAAGACATCAGACGCTAAAGAAAAGATACGGGAAAGATATACAATTAAAAATAAGGTTACCTCCAACATGCCAATCCAAAATGGTAAGAGTTTTTAGCCTCGTAGGTAATAATAGGTAGAAAGTAGAATAAGTAAGGTTCGAATCCCGGTCCGGACAGTTATAAATTATAATTTATTCAATCTCTGGAAGGGCTTGACAGTGGCTTACTACTGTCGCACTTGTGGAAGAGCCACGATGAAACAAATACTGACGCACTAATTGGGCCGGCTCGTCCGAAGAGGAACCACGAGCTCACAGAATATTCAGCGTGAAACGGTACTTGTACTGTGTTTCGAAGAGTTAGTGAGGATATCGGAGGCTCTTAAAAGTGCCGCTTAAGCGGCGAAAAACGCCGGCAACACAACCATTTCGCGGACTGTGGCACGGTAGTTCTTGTGCGGCGGAGTTCTCTTACCATATAGGAGACCCACCTGCTCCGTTGTCCGCTATACTATACAAAATAAGAGAAATATAGTTATCGATTTTATTTGAAATATTTTTAAGGCATTTTGTATCTAGTATCAGCACTTTGTAATTCTGAAACGGGCTTGAACCAAACACTTGAAAATGTTCAAAAAGAGCCTAGTTATCTTTAAAATTCCAGCAATGCACCTGTGGTCCAGCGGGGATGTCCATAGAATAAAAACCACCTATTCGTCCTGCTCGCGTGCCTACTGATATTCATAAAAAGTCGTCTTACCAAAATGGCGGTTTGAGTACTCGTATTTCTAGAAATATATGCGTTACTTTTTAGTGGATCTTTATTTAACAGGCTTCGACTAAGCAAATCTGGTAAATGGCGTTAAAAATGTTATTAGCATGTGATTTTCAATAGTGAATATTAATATGAGTTCAGTTAAATGTTTAAATAATTGAGAAAAAACCAAGCTGCCATTACCCTTGCGGTAGCCATGCTGAAGTAGCTAACACACTAATTGGACCGGCTCGTCTGAACTGATACCCTGGGACAGAATAACCAGCGTGAAAACTGTTTCTCTAAACGAGTGAGGATAGCGGAGGCCCTTAAAAATGTCGCTCCAGCGGTGTGTATAAGTCCGGCAACACAACCAATACGGAGATCCACCTGCTGAGTTTTCTGTTATACTATAAAAAAGCTTAAATGTAGATTTCTTTTATTCTATATCGGACATAGGAGCAGATGGGTCTCCTATATATGGTAAGGGGGTACAGTCTGCGCATTATACACCGCTGAAGCGGCATTTTTTAAAACTGGCGCTAACCTCACTTATTAAGAGAAACACAGTAGAAGTACCGTTTTAGTAACAACTACTATTTCACTGATTATTCTGGACTATTAGGGAAGACTGAATCGGCGGTGGCTAGTTGCAAATTCGCTAACACTTATCTCATTTTTAGACACCACCCAAGAGAAAAAGAATCAGAGCAAAGATAAATTAGACAGCAAATCGGTCAGCACAAGAACAAGGGAGTCGCAAAAGAAATCGGAAAATTCACGTCATCCAGTTATAACGACTGTTCGGTCCAAGAATGATGCAAAGGTTTATAAATCTGTGACATTTAGTGATTTGAATCCGCGTGAAACGACACCAATAGAGATAAATATACCGATTGTTAAGAGAAGAGAGCAGCTGAGCGACAAACATACAGATCTATCAGGCTCTATCAAGGAGAAAAGGCGAAAGAAACGTTATAAAAATCATAGAAACATACTATCGCCAGAGTTAAATAAAAAGGCGGAGTCTCCAACCACTGAAGTTGCAAAATGGGCGCCCAGTTGTGTTAATAAACTAACTATACCGTACTACGAGGCGTGGATAGATACCACCTTGGCGGCGATATCAAAAAAGTCCAAAAAAGATAAATATTTGGATAAACAGACATTGTTACAGTCGTTTAGAAATTTTTTGGAGCGACCAGAGTCGCCAGATTTGGTATATGATCATCTGGACGAAAAGTATACGGGCAAAATTAAAATCAGGCAAAAGCATAAATAAACTTTATAAAAAACATAAATTTGTATTTTTATAACCTACCACTTAGAAAAAATTGAAATCTTACCATAGAGCATATTTTATTCAACAAATTATTGAGCGAAATTCAAGAGCTGTGGCTTTGAGAACCGCGTAGCTAAGTGGTTTGAAGTCTACGATGAATGAAGAGGTATCAGACGCGAATCCCGGCCCGGACTATTATAATTTAATTTATTCGGTCTCTAGAAGGGATTGACAGTGGTCCGGCGACTGTCTTAATACTGTCGCACCCGTGGGAGAGTCATGCTGAAGCATATGCTGACGCACTAATTCTGCTTCTTCTGGTTTCGCTGAATGAGTGAGGATATCGGAGGCCCTTAAAAATGCCGCTTAAGCCGGCAACACAACCAATGCGCAGACTGTTATACAGTTGTCCATGGGCGGCGGTGTTCTCTTACCATTGTTCGCTATACTATAAATAAAAGCTGTATAAATTTTAATAACAAAATGAATGATTTTCTTAATAGTAAAGCAGACAACGGAGCAGGTGGGTCTCGTAAATCAATTCCAACGAGCCGGTCCAATAAGTACGTCAGCAAAGCTGTCCCACGGGTGTGACAGTATTAAGACACTAGCCGGACCACTGTCAATCCCTTCCACATTGCAGAGACCGAATAAATTATGAATTCAATTATAATTGTCCAGAACGGGATTCGATCCCGATACCTCTCGCGTGGTACAATTATATAACCACTAAGCCACAAGGCTCTCAATAGGCTAATTTAGTTCTTCATACGCAATTCTATTATCTACGAGGGTTTAAGGAAAACAAATAAAACATTTCATTTATAAAAAGTAGTTTATCAGCGATAAAAATTTACATCGCATGTCCTATTAGCTGTGGTATTTTATGAACATTGATGGAATTAATGAAACAGGAATTTAATCTTCATATAAAATAAGCTCGGCCATTATTACTATAGACTGGTATATTATACTGACAGGGTAAAATTATTGATCGCCACATTACTTTGAAACGTAACATTACTCGTCTAGACAGAAAACAGTAAAAATAATGAATACTTGAATTTTTACCTCAGCCATAATTTCATACGCAACAATTGACTATCGACTTCTAGAGAGACAATCGACTGATAAACACTTTCCTTAAAGGCCGGCAACGCACTCGCGGCTATGCAAGGGCTGGGAGTGTCCATGGGCGGAGGATTGCTTCCCCTATTAGAGCCACCGATCTTTATAAAAAAATAAAACGCTTCGTAGACCGCTATCTTCCGGCAATGCAAGGCTTCTAGGGCTTCAAGGGCATGGCATGTCCATGGACGGAGAACCGGTCATCCTAGGTGGGCCTCCTGTTCGTTGGCCACCGTTTTTATAAAAAAAAACAATCTAGAAAACTAACGGTATTTCGTACGCTAGTTATAGCAAAGTTTGCAACAGAAAATTAATTTTCAGATAGGAAAACCCGAATGCACAGAAATTCCAAAGTCCATTGTGGAAAATCAGAAATCTCAAACAGCCATGCGAAAGACATGGCATGGTTTGAAGACATATCCACAGCAAAAAAAGCAATTTGATAATGGAAAATATTGAATGTGTGATATCAAGACACATCCCGTTTCCGAATCACCTGAAGACCAAACTCCATTCTGGAAAATCAGAAATCTCAAACAGCCATGCGAAAGACATGGCATGGTTTGAAGACATATCCACAGCAAAAAAAGCAATTTGATAATGGAAAATATTGAATGTGTGATATCAAGACACATCCCGTTTCCGAATCACCTGAAGACCAAACTCCATTCTGGAAAATCAGAAATCTCAAACAGCCATGCGAAAGACATGGCATGGTTTGAAGACCTTTCCACAGAAATAGTATCTATTTCTGAAAGATATAAACTTTCACACAATTAACGTAAACAGGCCTACGGTTAAGAAACAGCTGGCGAACGTAAACGTACGTGGCGAAAGTAGCTATCAGACAAGATGTCTAACATAAAAAAGCTATCAAGCTATAATTAGTATACGATTAAGGTATACTGTCAGTATCAGAAACAAAAATACTTCCAGCGTCGACGTCCAGTCGGCAAGTAGTGGGGAAATCTAGTACCATTTTTGTACAAAAAACTAATTGAAATAACACCATTCTTACATAACACTTCACGCAAAAAAATCGCTTAAAAACGCAAAATAAATCTGAAACGCTAAATTACGTTTTTAGAGTAAAGACGTAATGTGCTCCCTTGAACTCAACTTTCCATAAACAATTTTCTAATTTTCAGACAGGTCTCTTTTATTATAAAGAAATGAATGAATCAATATTTCACAAGTTCCCAAGGGGTCTGTTATTTGGACAGAGCCAGCTCTCGAGGTTGAGAACGGAATCTGGCACAATTATCTCTAGTAACACCGAGATTCTAAGAGAGATTGAGAGGTTCTATGAGCAGTTGTATGCCTCCACTTGCAAACCTATTGATCAAATCACTGGCGGCAAAAGAGCCAAACTATTCTCATACTACTCTGAAGACATCCCGTACATCAGCCTTTGCGAGTTTATTGAAGTTCTGGAGCAGCTTAAAAATTGTTTTTATTTGGGTGTGATGACGGAATCACAACATAAATTCTACGAGCTGCTTCCAGAGGCTGTTAAATTCTGTTATTCACGACGGTGTCACTTGTCACTTGGAGTAAGAGTATCGTGGTGTTCTTCTTCAAGAAAGGTGACAATACCTTATTGAGGAACTACAGACCGATCGCACACCTGAGCCACGTCTATAAGCTGTTCTCCAGGATAGTCACGAATCATTACGCACATAGGCTTGACGACTACCAGCCGCCCGAAGATTACAGGAAAGCTTTAATGAAACAATACAAAGCATGCAAGAATCTAGTATAGAGAGCAGAGATTCAGTGGGGGATGTTAACATAAATTAAACTCTGGCTAGTTCAAATTCTGACTCATCTGCTTATATGGATCCAGAAGAGACTTGTATTGACACATCAACTGATACTGTCACATCAACAGATATTTTTTCATAATGTGAGATACAAGATCTTGTAGTTGGTGAAATAGTAGGAAGTAAAAGAGAAAGAAAACCTCCAAACCGTTATGGTTATTCAAACATGTGTAATTCAAGTAACTTGCCTGGAGCCGAGTAGATTGACTTTTCAGAAGCGCTGAATGGTCCTGAAGCTGACAACTGGAAGCTGGCCATGCATGAAGAGTTGTAGTCATTCAAGAACAAAGATGCATGGGAGCTCGTTGATATACCGAGTGATACTAACAAAGTGCAGTGCAAGTGGGTTTTAAATAAAAAAATTGATAGATATAGGGCTAGACTCGTCTAAAGACTTGTCACAAAAACGTGGCATTTATTATGTAGACACATTTGCTCCTGTAGTGAAACATTCAACTTTGATAATGTTATTTGCTTTAATTGTACAGTGGGATATGGATATTACTTATTTAGATGTGACCACGGCATTTCTTAATGGACACTTAAATGAAGATATTTTTATGTATCTTCCTGTGGGTTTTGAATATAAAAATAAATACTCAATACCGTATTTAGACCATATCCAAATATGCTCCGGCAGCTTATACAGAAGACTGAGGAGTATAACCTTAGCGTTTGTGGACTGCGAGGAAGCTTTCGATGCTGCAGAGGAGCGTGAAACAGGGAGAGACACTCAGCGAGCTATCGAAAGGGCAATGCTCGACATCTCGCTGCGAGAAAAAAATCAGAAATGAGGTTTTCCGCAGCCGAACCAAAGAAACCGACATTGCCCGCCGTGTTAGTTGAAGTAGCAATGGGCTGGCCACATCGCTCGACGAAACGACAACCGATGGGGAACAAAGATTCTCGATTGTCGACCGCGTACCGGAAAGACTATCTCATAAAGGTCGCAGGGAACCGCTGATTCCAGACCGCTCAAGATAAGTGGGCGTCTTAGGATGAGGATGTACAGCAGTGGACTAGGATGGTGATGATATAAAGTAAAATATTTTAACCAGCTCATTTATAAGTGAAACGTAAATACCGTGGTCATGGTCGTTAGGGTTGTAATTTCTCAACCATTCATAAACCAATAATATCTGCAGTCTTTTTTATTCAATGGTCACACCACAACGTAGAAATTATGGATTTGAATATGTTATGAGGAGCTGTTTTGATTAATACCTGCAGCTGACTTTCAACATCGAGGCAGAATATTTCATCCGTACCAACTCGAGTCAACAACTGCATTGCATTGCAACATTGCATTAAAGGTATTTTGCGCCATACCATACCCCTATTCTGTTCCCAAAGCTATTCCTAGCAGTGCTTGAAAATATTATCCAAAAACTAGAATGGAAAAACAAGGAGGTGTATTTTCCCTCAAATATTGAAATCTGTAATCTCTTAATATTAAACCAATCGCTGTATAATTTCTGAAAAAGAAAACGAAAACAATATGCACGCCCACTAGGCAATCTGAGGATCGCTGTCAATATTGTTATAATTGCATAAAAAAAAAGATCTGGAAGTAATGATGAGATCATGGGACCGCGAAAGCCGCTAAATCAGTAACATGAATGCAAACAAAATCACGCTCACTCAATCACTTCAGCCATAGGACGTCCACTGCTGGACACAGGCCTCCCTTTCGGACCTCCGAGGACCCCATTTGCCATAATCGCCACGCTTGGTAGGCGGGTTGGCGATCGCAGTTAGGTTTTATAGTACGTAAAACCAAAATATGAACCAATAATCGCGAAGGCCCAATAGTGATTGTTCCAAATGAGTAAAAGACACAAAACAATGCAGCCAAACTGCTCTGGGGTACAAAATTAAGAAGAAAACATTCGTCAAAATACTAAACTGACCAATGTTCTCAGACACGCACTCTTAAGTGGGGGTGGTCTAGACATCTCACATTATTAAACAAAAGATGGAAGTCATAAAACGGAAATGTCGAATCGGGACAAGGAATGTTGTTCGACAATTAGGACGACATAATACAATAACACTATGTCAGCAGCACATTCGGTCATGCTTTGGCCACACAGTAGGTCACGGAGACGAAAGCTTATAAAAGGTCATTGCGGTTGGAACACGGTAGGCAAAAGATCGCGAGGGCGTTCACCAACACGATGATCGGATCAAATTAATAATCGTCTTCGAAATTCTACAGTCGTAAGAGATGCGCGCTGGAAAGAAATAGAGACAGATCATCCGGTCCAAAAGCAATCCTAGTACTGACTACGATTCTTGGACTTGAGGGACCGACTCAGAGAGAGATAAGCCATTCTTCAGCATGGCTCTCCTACGGATGCCGAAAAAAATAGACTAACATTAATCACCGAGTGCGTGAGGATATCTGAACCCCTTAACAGTGCCGCTTATACGGCGTAAAAGCCGGCAACACAACCAATACGCAGACTGTGAGTGCGCGAGGTTATTCATGAGTGGTGGTGCTTCTGAACAAATAGGAGATCCACCAGATCCGTAGTCCGTGTCCAGAAAATTTAAAAAAAAAAACTTTAATCTTTGTTAATCAACAAAATCGACTAAAAGACATTGAAATATATATGGTAAGAGATATGTAATTAATGGTTTAATTATTATTACTACCCCCATTATGTGAAACTAGCTGCTTGATGAGGTATTTCCAAACCAACACGATTTGGAAACCGTCAGTAGCGAGCAAACCTATTCCTAAAACGCACCGATCTTGCGAATTTTTTACAAAACTTTCCTCATGCGATGGTCACAACGGAACATAAAAGAAATATTTACAAATTTGAATTATTGTCATAAAACTAAAACTATATAATCTATATACATATGTAAACAGTCCTCTCGTTTCTCACAAAAGATACCTGCCGTTCTGCTATTCAAGCTACCACACGCTCATGAGCATTTATTTCTATCGATTCACGGCAGCCAAAAGACCCGGTGCGTCCACTTCGTACGTGTCCCTCTCAATTTGCGTGCAATTGCTTATAGTAAGATATCCACGGTCACGTTCGTCTATTTCCAAGAACGTCAAAGCTCGCTCAAGCATTTTGCTCGTGGGCGAAGTCGGGAAACCTGAAAGTGATAGAATGCTTATTACAATGTTTTCTTGGTTTATACTATAGCGCACAACGGAGCAGGTGGCTCTCCTATATGGTAAGAGAACGCCGCAATGGACAACCGAGCCATAGTCTGCGCATTGGTTGTGTTGCCGGCTTTTACTGCCGACTAAGCGGCATTTTTAAGGGTCTGAGATATCCTCACCCACTCTGCGAAACACAGTACAGGTACCGTTTCACACTGACTATACTCTAACTACTAGTGTGGGAACCCCTGCTACAGATCCGTGATCAAAGCTCAATTACCTCGTATACGCAGCGTGGACGCCAACGCCGGTATCCCATTGACGAAGTCTGGCAACATTTTCCTCAACACCGTCACAGGAACGGTGGCAACATTTCCATAGTCCACATAGGCGACTTGCGCTTGGCTGCTACCAGCGCCGTTCGGTTGCCCGACCATCACAGCCCGATACCATTCTTTATCTGAAAATTGTAAACAGAAATTAAAACTCGGCTTAAGGCTAGTCCGAACTGATACCACCGGCTCACAGAATAGTCAGCGTGAAATTGTACTTGTACTGTGTTTCACTGAGTGAGTGGGGATATTAGAGGGCCGTAAATATGCCGCTTGAGTAGCGTGGTTGTCCACGGGCGGTGGTTATTCTCTTACCATATAAGAGACTCACCTGCTCCGTTGTCCGCTACTTTATTTAAAAAAAACAATTTTGATATTTTTGAAACTTATAGTAAAATAAAACTAGATAAATCATATTACAAAACACCCGAGGCTGTTTAATAAGTGTACCCATGAAGCGAGAGGTATCGGGTTCGAATCCCGGTCCGGACAATTATAAATTATAATTTATTCGGTCTCTGGCAGGGCTTGACAGTTGCCGGGTGAATTAGCTGTCTTAACAATGATTGGGAACCGAATTTAACCATTTTGTAAGCTTTGTTAGATCTAAACCTACATACCACTAAGAGATATCTTAGGTGCATTTTATTCTATAGCGGACAACTGAGCAGGTTGGTCTCCTATATGGTAAGAGATCACCACCGCCAATTGATAACCGCGCTGCAGTCCACGCATTGGTTGTGTTGCCGGCTATTCACGCCGCTAAAGCGTAAGCGGCATTTTTAAGAGCCTCCAATATCATCACTCACTCAGAGAAACACAGTAGAAATAGTCTTTCAAGTACAACTACCATTTCATATTGAGTATTCTGTGAATGTTGAAATGATAAAAATAAGACATGGATCTTATTTTCTTTATTAATTTTTATTTTTTATCTGTCTTTGCTGTGTCATGTTTTGTGGATAAACACAAATCCAAAAAGTACGAGTTAACGCCCTTTTCTTGTCAGTTAGAGTATAAAACTTACGCGGTGGCATTTTAGCTATGCAGACTTCATTATTGATTGGCAAATATGGTTCACGGCCAATATCACTGTTGCAGTAATCAGCCATCTGTAAAAATATATTGTTATATAGGAAAAAAAGGCTCTTTCCTGATGGTAAGAGATCACCACCGCCCATGGACAAACACATCACAAGCAGCGCTAATGTTATGATGCAAGCGTTTTACGCCGCTTACGCTGTATAATTGCAAAGGCATCCCGGTCTCCTAACTCACTCAGCGAAACACATTACTGTACGCTGGTATTTCTGTTAGCCCATATATCACTTCTTAAAAAAAAACTATGGCAAACTGACAGAAGGCTCACCTAAGATAAGCGTGGTTTTGAACATGGACACTTGCAAGGCCGGCAGGACCATTCAAGGCACATGTGCGGTAATTTTTTGAAAGTCCCCAAGTCGTATTAGTTTGTAAATAATTTTCACCTGTGGGAGAACCATGCTGAATCATATGCTTCAGGATGGCTCTTCCACGGGTGAAATGTTCGATGGATGATGCACGATGTTCGAAAATGCCTCCGGCCAAGCCAGGCCAATTCGTGCGTCCACGCCACGACCACGCCCACGACACTCGTCAAGGCGTGGGCCATACTTTTACATACCATATCGGAGAGCTTTTCAAGTATATAACTAGCACGAGGCGTGTCCTTCGGGTATCCGCTGAGAAGGCCGTCAGACAGCGAGCCAACGTCAAGCACAACGAATTGGCACCCAGTCGACGGAACACTCACATACTTCAGCTCCTTGAACATTATCGGAGGCAGTTCTGAAAGATGAACAAACCATAGCGGTGTCACAATAAACAAAAATTATTAGTCAACACTGGCAACGAAGCAGGCGGATTTACTCTATAGTAAGAGATACTCGTAGTTCGTGTTCAACCGCGCCACAATCCTCGCTTTGGTTGTGCTGTCGGCTTTTTACGCCGCGAATTTTTACGTACGCGGTAGAATTTCATAGTTAAAAGGGTAGGGAACATTTAGGTTTATGACAATTAATAAGGACCATGGGATAACAGAACTGGCACACCAAGTTTGCCGTTATGTGGCTTAAAAAGTCGACAACACAGCAAAAAGCGAAATGTGGTTATCATAGACAGTAGTGATTACATAATATTTCATCAATGATTAAAAAATATTAATATCTTTCGTTCTTTTCTCTTAAGGGCCTGTGTTAATACTGTCTTATTCAATATAGAAACTTAGTGACGCACTAAGTGGATCGGATCCGCCAAAATTATACCCACGGGCTCACAGCAGATTGTTCATTCATCATCATTTCAGCCGTAAGACAACCACTGGACATAGCCCATTGGACTGCACCCAGCGTCTTCCGGCGACCTTATAAGATATGTTTATAAGATAAAATTATACCGCTCAAGAGGCGTAAGAAGCCTGCAACACAACCAATTTGCCAACGGCTGTCGATGCGTGGTGGAGTTCTACCAAAGAGGAGAACCCCGCCTTTAACATTGCCCGCTATTTTATAAAAAGAGGAATTTTGACTTTGAATGCGTTACGTAATTACGTACCAACAACATCGGTCCCCATTTGTTCCATTATCTTCCATCCTGGCTTGCACATCTCCACCACGCGCCGATTAACATTCTCCTTATTCTTTTCTATGGTGAGAGTAGCATCACAGCCGCTCGGAGACGACTGGGTACCAGCAGGCAGCGTCTGAAATAATTATCAAATCAAATACAGTATAAATTCTATATAACAAAAAGGCATATCCGTTGTCCGCTATCCGTGGGAGAGCTATACTATTAACAAAACAATCTCACAAGTCTCACACGTGTCACAAGTCAAGTCTCAGTCTATGACACAAAGTATTCAACGATTTAATTTTTTTTTGACGCAATACTTACCAGTATCAATTCTAGTTCTTCGTCCCGTATTTTTGCAATATACGCCTTGGCTGGTTCCGTTATATTTGGATATTCAGTACTAATTTTGATCATAGACACCACCGTCGGTTGGTGCGCTAGGTTCAGATTCTCCGGGCAGTGGTACAGAGTATTGAGAGTTTGAGCTGAAATGTTGCCTGAAAAATTGATTTTTTTTTAAAACAAGTGTATATCATAAATATATTTATACCTGCATATAATAAATTATATGCAGATTGCCTCCGACAGGTATGCATGTAGGTTCGAAGGTGAGGCCTATGTCCAGCAGTGGACGTCCTACGGTTTAAATGATGGTGATGATAATAAAGTGTAACCATTATATACTGGTGGACCCGGCAGACGTTCTGCCAGGTATCCCACCTATCAAAGATAACAATTTTTATTATATAGGGTCTTTCAAATAGAGCGGATCGATGTTACATTAGCGTATTTTTACATATTTTATTTCAGTAAACCGAAAATACACATAAAATCTTTAGGTAGGTATGCATGGAGGTCTATAAGAGAGAAATGCCGCCCATGGACCTGCATTAACGAGAAACTCGGGTTAGTGAAAGACATCTTTTAGCAAAAATGTGATTGTGCTGCCTTCAAACCTCTATTACCCAGGTTAAACTGTATTATTATAGATTAAAAACTCACCAAATTCAAGATATTCAAGTAAAAATTTGGTCCTAGTCGCGTTTACGCGTTGTACAAGCGCCCGGTAAAACAGTCCGTCTGTGAATTTCGCTATCACCAATTCACCTCTAGCTGGTGGCTCTTTCAGAGGTGTAGCTGAAGAAAATAATAGAAATTTTCACTCGTGAGAGAGCCATTTAGAAGCAGTTGCCGATGCATTCATTGGGCCGGCAACGTGCGAAGTGATACCACGAGCTCACAGAATAGCGTGAAAAGCTAGTGTTTCGCAGAGTGAGTGAGGATATCGCAGACCCTTAAAAACGCCGCTTAAGTGCCGTAAAAACGTGGCGCGTGTGAGTGTGGCGCGGTTGTCCACAGGCGGCGATATTCTCTTACCATATAGGAGACCCACCTGCTCCGATGTCCGCTATAGAATTTAAAAAAATTGCATATGCAGATTTTATTATTTTCAGTAAATACCTATCTGTCCATAGAGTAGAACTTCTTGCAGAATATTATTGAACTGTAGAGAGGTACTGGCATCTGACGGCCGAATGTATACGGCGTCTAGCTTCGACGCATCTATTAGGAGAACGCGGGAGTTACTCTTAACGGCCGGCCTTGCTACTTCAGGAATGGCTGTAATCAAAAACAAACCTAAATTAGCTTATATTACATGAAGAATTAGAGCCTCGTAGCTTAATAGTTTTTAAATTGTACCATGAAGCAAGAGGAGACGCGTTTCAAATCCCGGTCCGAACAATTATAAAATTATAATTTGGTTTATCTCTGAAAGGGCTTGACAATGGCCGGGAGTATCCTAAAGTTTTGAATCCTTGGGAGAGACATGATGACGCTCAAATTGGGCCAGCTCGTCTGAAGTGATACCACATGCTGAGAGAAATGGTAGTTGTACTTGAAACAGTACTTCTACTGTATTTCATTGAGTGAGGATATTGGACGCCCTTAAAAAGCCGCTAAGTAGCGTAAAAAACAAACAACACAACCAACAAACCAAAGATGTTCTCTTACCATATAGGAGAACCACCTGCTACGTTGTCCACTATACCATAAAAAATGAGAAACACTGCTATATAGACACAAATGTCGTCCCAACGACATTTTCCGAGCGTAGAGGGATTAACTATTAAAACCTACTCACGCATAGAATTAGTCAGTACAGGGACTTCGATGTTCGGCGACCAGCGACACACAGTGCCCTCCCCGAGTTTCTCCTTGCTCGCAACGTCTTGCAACTCAACGCGAACGGAATCGCACGACAACTTGCTAATAATCATAGCTGACAGCTGATCGCCGATCTGAATTTCAAAAAAAAATCACTGACTTAATACTGTCGCACCCATGAGAATGCTGAACCATGTGCGGACGCACTAATTGGACCTGTTCGTCGGATGACGGGCTCAGAGATTACTCAGCGTGAAATGGTAGTTGTCTTTGAAAAGGTGTTTCTATTGTATTTCGCTGAGTGAGGGATATCGGAGGCTCTTAAAGTACCGCTTAGGCGTAAAAAGCCGGCAGCACAACCAAAGCGTGGGGTTTAGCGCGGTTGTCGATGGGCGGCGGTATTTTTTATCCTATAGGAAACCGAACTGCTCCGTTATCCGTTATACTATAAAAAAACTAAATATTATAGTTAATACATAACTGATATACGCCATTGTGTTCGTAAAACACTACATTAGAGACAAAAATGTTCTACCAGACAAGCTAATATGGCGTCATATACATTTCGTTACGGCATACCAAAAACACCACAGCAACAAGAGCCTCTTCCCCTTAAAGAATCCAAAATTGCCGCGCGCCTAAATGATGACATGGTAGACTAATTAAACCACTTAGCTACGAGGGACTCGTTCCATTTACACCCAACGCCAAGCGCGCCTCATGGAGTATCACCTCAAGAGCCATACCTTGACGCCACCTGCATCCAGCACACAGCAAAACTCAGGCAGATCTTTGTATTTGTACGGCATCTTCTTGCACACGCCGGCCGCCAACGAGGCAATCTGACACGAGTCAACCAACGCCGCGGAGACGGTGTTAAGACAGCGAGCCCGGAACCAGCTGTCTTTGTCTTCGCGATTGTTGTATGAGAACAGTTCACCGGGTTTAGGGCTGTAGAAAAATTATTAGTCAATTTGACATTTTTTTTCACAAAAGACAAACAAATTGACATTAATTTGTTAGTTGTTTGTTAAGTTAATTTCTGATTTTAATTATTTACAAAAAAAATTTTACTGTGAGCCCCTGGTATCACTTCGAACGAGCCGGCCCAAATAGTGCGTCAGCATATGCTTCGGCCTCCCTCTCCCACGGGTGGAAAGTATAGTTTAAAGTTTCCAATACTTACGTGTATGTATTAGGGTCATTCGTACAGTCTAAGCAGTAGTCTCCACATAGCATGTTGTATTTGCCTTCACAATCACTGTTCAGTGCTAAACAAATAAAGCCCTTCTGCTTCGATTGGCATTCTGTCGCTTCCTCCTCGACGGAAAGGAGAAATGTGTCGCCGACCTTAAACGTCCCCACCATATACCTAAAGATATATAAAAACACATAATACTTTGTTTCGCTAAGGATACCGGAAACCCATTCAATTTAGGAAACGGTTATCTATAAAAATTATAGCGCTAAAGACGCGTAAAAAGCTGGCAACACAAACAAATCGTCTGCGTATAAACTACTTACATTTTCGGCCATATTTCAATCTTGGGTATAAGCACGGCATCATTGTGAACTTGTTCCTTGGTGGCGCTACGAATGCTCTCCTTCGACTTACTTCTCGGCCCTGGCATATCAATAATAAATTATTCATCATCATCAGCTTATTAAAGTCCACTGCTGGTCATAGGCCTCCTCCAAAGACGCCCACCTGTTGCGATCTTGAGCGATCTGGATCCAGCGGTTGCCCGCGACCTTCGTTAGATC
>DWCF01002407.1:0-24119 GCA_018230265.1 Delias oraia | reverse complement strand
AAGACGCCCACCCGTTACGATCCTGAGCGATCTGGATCCAGCGGTTGCCCGCGACCTTCGTGAGATCGTCTTTCCATAGCGTGGCGGGACGTCCCACTCTGCGTTTTCCGGTACTTGGTCGCCTCTCGAGAACCTTTCTTCCCCATCGGTTGTCGGTTCGTCGAGCGATGTGGCCAGCCCATTGCGACTTCAACTTACTAATACAGCGAGTGAGAGCGATGTCGGTTAATTTGGTTCCGCTGCGGATAACTTCATTTCTGATTTTATCTCGCAGCGAGACTCCGAGCATTGCCTTACATTATATTTAATAATTTTTCGACTATATTTAATATATTCAGAATATTTTTTAATTGTTTTATTTTCTGGCTATAGGACGTATACAAGTAAGCAGGTGATTACGCACGATTAGCTATCACTTGTCATGATACCACTTACGTGATTAACCTCCATTGTTACGCATTGTTTAGAAATGAGGTTATGGTAGCAAAATTAGAATCTTACAGCGTTTGTTGGGCATTATGTTTTTAATAGTGTAATTTTTCGTCTCATTAAAAAGTCATATTCCATTTTAATTCATTTTTAAATGAATATTATGAAAATAAATTTTTTGTGTTTCTATATTGTCTATTTTTTCACGAATTACTTATGAAAAGGTGAAAAGTGAACTATAAATAAATAAAAGAATTGACGACTTCGCAGCTGAGTTTGAACATTCTATTCACAGAGTGACGTAATAACAATTGGCTTTACGATTCACGCCACAAGCCCATCATGTCCTGGCCAATAAAATTCTTTACATTTGAGACATAATACACTAAGTAATTAGTTAATTTACGAGTGTATTATAAGGCGACATACCTTTGATTTTACGATTGCTATTTCCAATAAAATCCGACATAAATCTTGTATCTTGTAATTTAAAAACATTGTTATTGTCTGTTTCATTACGCCCTGTCGTATCGTAAAACAAGCAGTTTTCTTTAAGACTTGTCAACCTCGTAAATAGATCGTAAAATGAGACGAATTGGCTTTACTTCGCACCTAACTCGCGAGACCAATTCGCACCTTAGCAGGACAAAGTTCAATCAATATTTTCCCTATGAATCTTAAATCTACTGGTAGCATCGGTTAATAAAAATTCTTACAATTATTACAAATGCCACTGTGTTATTGCATAAATACAATCACTTAATTGTAATATTTTAATTTTAAAATTTTTAAAATTACAATTTTTTTTCTCTAAAAGTGTTTAAATGGGAGGGCTACGGTGTTGCCTTCGGGCTTCAGCCAAATACGCAGCCCGGTGTGATACCATTCTCCCACAAGATACCGGCATGAAGTGAGGCCATTTGCATTGAATTTCGTTGTCGCATTTTGTACGGTGAGAAAGAGCTCCTAAAGCCCAATTCCCTTCTCCTCCTTTACATGAAAGGCCGGCAACGCACCCGCGGCCCTGCAAGGGCTATGGCGTCCATGGGCGTAGAGCCGCTTACCCTAGATAAACCTGCTCGTTTGCCTCAGTTCCCATAAAAAAAGAAAATAATAGAAAGTCGTTAATAAAACTTATTAAAACCAATAACCAAAGATGAAATACAGAATAAAAATACACAGCCTTATATTTAAGATGTGTGTGCAAGGAACACAATGCCAGCTTAAAAATGTTTTAAAAAATATATATAATTATATGAAGGTGAAGGAAAAGTATTGATTCTGATTATATCATCTTGTCTCCAATCACTTATTTAACATATACACATTATTTTGTTTAATATTTTTAAATTAAATACATTTATAAGAATTTTACAAACTAAAAATCACTGGTCCGTAATATAGTGACATATTACTGTTTTTGCATTCTCTTGATCTCTCGCACGTGTTTAATTTGATTAGGATTTCTCGTTCCCATGTTTTGTTGATCTATTTGAGTAGCAATACGTGTCGAACCTTAAAATTGATAGCTCTGTAGCTAAGAATTCTTATAGGCCTTCCACGAAGCGTGAGGTATCGGTTTCGATCCCCGGGCTAAATAACAACATTTATAATTTATTCAGTCTCTGGAAAAGCTTGACAGTGTCCGGACGTGTGGCTTAATAATGTCTCAACCGTGGGAAAGCTATACTGAAACATATGATGAAACATATGACGCACTGATTGGGGCGCCTCGTCCAAAGCGATGCCACGTGCTTACAGAATACTTAACGTGAAACTTGAGCTGTTGAAACAGTACTTGACTCGCTGAGTGAGTGAGGGTATCAGAAGTCCTTGAAATTATATTGCTTAAAAATCCGGCAACAACCAAAGCGCGAGACGCGGTTGTCCAGGAGCGGCGGTAATCTCTTACCATAAAGAAGACCCGCTTGCACTGATACTGCGCTATACCTTAAAAAAATAATCAATCATAATCAATTTTCATTACCAGCAATTCCGACTTCAATTCATGTTTTATGATTGAAGTTACGTTTGGTTGGAAGTGCGGTTTATTGCAAATTCCACTGTCGTTTTCCATTTCCCTTCGCAACTCAGTTAAAACCGTGTCACTTTATCAAAATACCAGTCAATTAGTTTACGTAGCCTCAGGTGCAGCCTTTAAATTGAGTAAATTTTCTTACTGTAAGCATTTGGCTGATAAACTTGTATATTAGACAAGTAATCTACCATGCTTTCCAATTGTGTTTAACTTCTATCTAATTGAATTATATGTAATGCTATGCTGGAGATTTTGTTAATAGATTAGTAAAAAGCGTAAATATTTTCCTTAAAATACGCCTAATAGATATGAAATAAACAAGCTCTTCGGGAACCAGGTCACTTTATTGTTGCAGATAAAAGAGTCGGCTTCTGGCATACGTCTTTTTTGCCGCGAGCGTGAATGTCCCACTTTTATTCAGAAAACGCTGAAAAGGCACTTCAGTTTTCGTATAAACAATCAGTATTTTTGACTTAGGTTTCTAAAGAAATTCATTAGAGCTTTGATTTATCTTAGTTAATTCCACGCTCAGATAGTAAGGGGTAATTTTAGAGATATAATCAATCCAGATTAAAATAAAGAAAAGAATAGCCAGTATTTTTCAGCATTTAAGTTTGTTATAAATGTTATGAATCCATTGTCACAAAAAGAAAGAAAACAGACATTTAAACGTTTTAATTTACTAAAGGAGCTTGAGTTATTTTACTTTGTTCATATTCAAAAGCGGGAATTTAAATTGAATCGTTCAGCCGTTTGTAAACATTGTTAAATAATAATTAATATAATGTTCGTATTGTTTTGTAAAATTATGAAATCACATTTGAATTCTCTGTACAAAAAAGCAAAATATACCCTCGGATTCAATTAATAATATTTAATACTCGTTCACATATATATCAGGAAAGGTATACGAAACATATGATAGAAATAAAAATATCTACTGTATATTATAATGTTGTACGTAATATTATATCAAATTTTTCCACATCACATAATATAAACGAAGTTTAAATAATCTTATTAAATTGCACATTAAACGTACTGTTGAAGTTTAGATAGTGTTTGAAACGGTTCTAACTAACTTTGATAAAGGCTCACAGATATGTATGCTGGGAACTAATATGAAGTGGGCCTCGAGCACAAAAACTTTTGTATAATACCTCCATATTTCAATTCTAGGAGCTTTATTATTAATAAAATAGTTCGAAGTAATAGAAAAATAGTAAGACTTAGAAGTTACGTTTTTTTTAATGTCAGAATATAATTATAAGCAGTAACAAAGTCAAGTATAGATAGACATATAGTTCAATGTTTATTTTCATGAAGCCCTAACTTTTTTGTGTCTAAAAGAACATTAAATTATTAAATTCGTAAATGTTTAATTAACATTTTATAACAACTGTGTTCAGATAGTTAAATTCAGGAGAGCTTTATCTCAAGAGGTTTTCTTAGTTTCCACTAAGTTATCAGCACTCCTTTTGATTGTATGCGGTGTTGCAGGTACAGAGCCAATGTGCTCTAAATGTGTCCATTTGAATACGATGCATTAAGGTGATTAGAATATAAACTCTTCTGTTAGAAAGTATAGTAAAGTATTCCTCCATATAATTCTTCTATTTTGAAAACTATAACGGAAATCGTAGCATACAGGCATTGACAGTTTTAATTTTAAAGTAGAAATGTTATTCAATTAAAAATTGAATTACAAATCATTCTTTACACTGATATATTTCACTTATTTATATAAATAAGATTAATTATCATAATTTTATTTTATATTTATACAAATAACCCAGTATAATGTAATGTTCAGCACTTAATTCTTTTAATAAAATGTCTATTCAATCATAATATCTATTGTTTTAAATTGTTTATCACCACGAGCAGAAGGCCGATGAGTCCGAAAAGTAGTAGAGTGGAGACCGCGAACTAAAAAGAGCAGCGTAGGTCGTCCAACCAATAGGTTGACAGACGACTTAAAAAGTTCGCTTACGATCGGTATATACGAAAGTCCAAAGGGGAAGCCTATCTCAAACAGTGGACGTGCTACGGCTGAAATGATGAAATTATTTATATATCCTACGGAAAATGCCTATATCATTCAATAATTTTTTTACTAACTTGATTAAGGTAAAAACGGGATGAAACGGTTGCATTCTATCGACATTTTTAACACTTCAACACACATTACACCAAAAAAGACTTTTAGAAATTTCGGTTTTCAGCTATACAGTTAAAACTTGCTGTAAACGCTATTATAATTTATTGTTAACAGTCTAAGTCGTTAAATTTATTATGATTATTTCTGCTAAAGCTATTCAAAGCAAACAAGATTAATGTAAGTATGTAACGCAGAGCGCGCAAATTTTCCATTACACCTTTCTAGTTGTAGCGCGTGAGAAATTAATTGCTTGCTTAGGACGCTCTTGGCATTTGATATATCTTTAATAATTCGTCTGTAATAATAGAATAGGGCATCATGACATTTTCAGTCTTGTTACACGAATGTGATTTATTTATTTTTCGTAGAGTGTAATATAAATTTGTATAACTTCTAAAATATCTACAATTAAAACTTTCACCTTAACATACAATAAAATAAATTAATTAAAGTTAATAATAATATTAAATATTAAAGCCTTGAGAAACAGTTTTACGGTATCATTTTATCACTTATAGCCCCAATATTGTTATCTTTAAACACTATAATTTTTTAAATAAAGTTCTTATACAGAAACATATATTTTATATGGCTCTTTATAATAACTAATAATATATTGATTTTTAAATTGGTTTTTATTTTACTTCAGCAATAATTATGTAGTCAATTTAGCTTTATAATTCAGGTACTGCTTAATTATCAAGTTAAAGACTCTTCATTTGTAATAGAATTATTTTATTTGTAATAGTTGATAAATTAATGTAGATGTAAGATGGAAACACTTCGTCTTCAAACTTTTAATGAAATGTCGCCAAAGCATTTTTAAAATCTGCAAGCAAAAATTGCAATTCTAAACGCCTTTAGGAAATGTAACCTCAAAAAGAAAAAGGCTGTAATGAAATTATAAGGAAAATTCTCGCTATCGCGTTCATACAAATTCCATTTCTTTGGTAAGCACATACTAGTAATTATTAATAAGTCGCTTATTTCAATTTTAAACACATCTGAATAAAACAAAGCTAAAAGACCTATTCACAGGTTTTTGTGCTGAGGCCTCGGATTTTTTTGTTATTTTTTTATATTACATGTATGTTTAATTTCAGCCAGATATTCTAGCTTTATTGAATGGAAGTTGAAAAGGCTCAAATTTAATTAAAAAAAACAGATAATATATAAAAGACATAGCACATAAAAATTTATGTATATGTTAAATGTTGGCTCTATATTTTACCCGCATCTTTGCTTTGTCTTATTACAAAGGTCTGTGCAAATAGATAGGAATTAATTTGAAATTTAAATGGAATTTGACAATTTTATAAATGTTCTGATAGATAATAAATGAGTAGGTATATTTTGGAAAACATCACATACAAATAATTAAAAAAAAAATACATTGTTTGACTATTATTTGAATATTTTTAATTGATCTATTGTATAGACCTTTATACCATTATATCTTAAAAACCAAAAAATTTAGTACTTAACACTGGGTAATAGTAATAAAATTATAGTGCTTCTTATGGCCGTAGGTAGAACAAGAAAGGGTTTTAAGCTTAAAACACATACATCGCTTTGATCTAAGAATTAAGATGAATAGCTGTTCCACATCTTAAAGCGAAGAAAAGCACTATTGCTACTATTCGAATTTTTATAATCACATTTACTATGTATATAAAAAAACGGTGATTGTTAACAAAAGTAGTTACACAATTTATAACTCAAGTAATGCTGGATAGATTTACATAAAATTTGATATGGAGATATCTGACATCATGGGCAATTATTGCAAATATTGCTAATATTTTTAGAATATCGGTTTTGGCGTATCTAAAGATTGCTGTGGTTTAATTCGATCCCATAGTTGGTGTATCGGGAAGGATAATGTCGGCCGGCCTCTATTACCTTTCCTTATCAGACCGGTAGTCAGCGGTTTCACTAATAATTAGATTAAATATTGTTCCAGCGGTTCGGATGTTTCGAGGAGATGAGAGGGCCGGGACGCGTGAGCAGTGCCCTTCTGCTGCCCATTGTCCTGTTGTCGTTGCCAGCGCATGCCCACAACGTCACCGCATACAAGGTAGATTCTACAAACGAAGTCTATAGCCTATAACAAATGATTATGATATGGTGAAAAAACATATTTAATTCAATAATTTTTATCATTATTAATTTCTGATTTTGTAAATGATTTCGTATAAAGCTGTACTGGATAAATTATTGAAACCGATGCTCACCTTCATTTTCTCATTGTGGTGTAATTTGAATGGTTCTTGACATTTTCCGTAGATTATTATGTAATTATTGCGCTGGGTTATTATGAATCTGGAAAAATGAGGTAAGGATTAGAAAAATACGTACAGTATAGTTTCCAGTAGAGTTATTTAATACAAATAAAATTATAAAATAAAATCTTTTCTATTCATAATAATTGCATAAGAGCCTTTAAAATGTTACTCTTTTTATCTCGTTGGTTAAAAAAACAGATTGTACTTGGTACTCATTTTACTACTATTGTAAGTGCGTTTTGAAATGCTTTTCTATTTACTTAGTATTTCTGATTGAATAATTTATTTCGTTGCTTTAATATTTCAAGGTAAAAACAACATAACTAAGTTTAAAAACCCTGTTTCGTCATTATGCCGTTCCCTCGGGATCTATAATAGTGAGTTAACAGATTCTTAGTCGACCGCAAAATCGTCGTAATGGAATAGACCGGGTTCCATTTATTTCATCGCTACAGGCTTCGAGAACTTTGAATTAAGTCCGTTTTGCAAATATCTCTGAGGTTTCACAAAAAGCAAAAATGAATTAAAAAATGCACCATATTCTTTCTTTGAATAAGATTTAAATATTTTGATTATGTTTGATTAGTTTATCTCACCAATTGAAAGACTTCAATAGCAGATCTGCTATTTTCAATAATTGATAATATTTTTTCCGTTTTTCTAACTCATTTCCTAAGACGCGAGATGTTAGTTTTTTGTGTTTTCCGAGGTTTCGAAAAGATAACAAACCTAATTCTGCTAAGTGTTAAGTTAATCAAAAATGCCAATTCCAATAATAATTTAACTTTGTTATATATAAATTTCTTATGTCTTTAAAACTCAGTATAATTATGTTTGTCAAATATTCGATATATGTTTTATTGACATTTCATGATAGATAAAATACATTCATTATTATAAACTTACGTAACATATTATATCTACAGATTACAAAAATACTTTCTACCAACTTATTATGACTTATTAATGCAGAATAAATAAGGCCACACGTAAGGTTCTGGAATTATCTTAGAATATTGTGATTATATAATATATTAATATTATTAAACATTGAGTTTCGGAGGATCACAGCCTCGAATTTTTATATCTTCTAGATCTTTTGTTATCTTATTTATTTTAACCAGAAAATACGTTTTGTATTACATATTTACTCCAAAAGTATCCCAATACCGAAATTTACAGTTGGCACCGAATCGGGCATCTGTATTTACAGCTTTCCCATCTATGAATGATAGTTTGGCATTCAGACGAAATTTCGATATTCTACCCGCACGTTTTATGCTCCAAACATGGATGCAGGGATAAAGTATGCGTAGAAATGAAACAGTGAAATTTATTCTATTAATAAGAAAGTATATAATATATTAAACGTAAAATATGTTAAAATAACTTATGTTAAGTATTAAAAATATGTGATTCAGGCATTTTTAGTTCATTTTTATAAAGAGTCACTCTAATAACCTCAAAATATAAATAAATTTTTGTTTTAGTAAAATAACGAAATTTACTAAATATTTGACGTTCTTTCTATATCTTACTTTTATCTCTTTAATCTTTTTACAAGTTTCATTTACAATATTGTAATAAAACTTCTTTCTAATATTATAATTGTTCAAACCCATTATTGCATTGTCTATTCGTTTGGGTCTGAAAAAAATTAAGAAAAATCGTAAACATTTTTTCATGATACTTACACAATTGTAATAGAAAGCTGATACGTAGATATTTAATAGACCATTCAGTCGCAAACCTAATCAATTTATATTGACTGGTGTCAGCTACAGTCAGCGACTTGATTATGCTAATGCGTCTATAAATCGATGTCAATAATAACAATTTGCTAATTTACTTAACTGCATAATAATTTGCATAGATATTTTTTTATATAAAATGTGTCAGACGAGCAGGTGGCCCACCTAGGAGAAGTGGTCCTCAGCCTGTGGACATTCCCAGCTCTTTCAGGGATGCGGGTGCGTTCCCGGCCCTTTAGGGATAGGTACTTTCCTTTATTGAAGTTTTCCCTAAAGAATGCAATATAATGAAGCATTTTTTGAAGCATTAAAAAGTGACTTCTCTGTAACAAGAGGTCCGTTGTAATTATCGATTATACTGAAATCTAGCAAGATTTCAGTTACTATCAAAAACATTATTTCGCTATTAAAAGAAAAAATCATAAAATAAAAAATATCACAAAATTATTATGTAAATTTTGTATATAAAATAATATATTAAAAGATACTGTAGCTTATAATAAAGCGCTTACAACTCATCATGCAAATATCGTGAAGAAAAGGTATGCCATAACCATTCTGTCTTCCTTTATCCTGAATATTACATTATTCTATCAGAGTAAATACATTTACAGTACATTACTTCACAGGAAGCTTCATTATGATGTGTTATTGAATTTCAAGTCAGGTGAAAGTGCCAGTCTAGACCGTATCTATATCTGAAAATATAAAAACTATTTAGCCACATCTTTATACTAGGTGAATGACTATTCTCAAATAAATATTAAAATATAATACAAAGTCTAAATAATCAAATATATCAATCAAATATTGAAAATATATTTAAAACTGGAAATTTGCAATGGAATTTCCATTTTTAACAATAGATAAAATTAATGCTGACTTAACAACTATCAAGATACGAATAAATTATACTAATATTAATATTTCTTAGCCATTATTACCATAAATTAAATGAATCATAATTTTAATTAAAAAATAATGTAATGCAGTTTTAAAATTGAATATAAATAATATTATATCTTTTACCAAATTGTTTAACTTTGATGTTTGGGATGCTTATTTTATTTATTTATTTAGGAGGAACTAGAGTCGTCACTACGCCTTGTTCATGCTGTAGCCACAGGTGCTACAGGAGCGCTTTGTGTTACACAGCATTACGGTCGGCTACGAGCGCCGCTACACGCTACGAGGTGGGACGCTACACGAGCGCGGGCTGATCTAGCCGCGAACATCTTACAACAACTTGGCATGGATACGGCTGGTAAAATTATATTACAAAAGTTATCATTTATTCTAATGTTGAGTTTTAAACAGTAGGTATATCTCAAAAAAAGACTAATCAGACTAAGTCAGTTTCATAGAGGTCTATAATTCTTCGATGCTTTATTTATATATATGATAAAAAAGACCTTTACATCCCAGAATTAAGATATCCTTTATACAATATTAATGAAATAGTGTTAATTATAGTAATAATTTAAATTTCTATAATTTATTTTTTCACTAACACTATTTTTTATTCTTATGTAATTAATGTAAGATGTTGTTTTTCACCTAGATTTTCATATATATTCTATTATTTTTTTAAATTTAAGATTCGAGTCTTGTCACGGTTAATTTAGTGATTTAATAATAATGGTAAATAAACATTAGTATATTAAACCTTTATTACTTTTAAAACAATGGTTGAATAATAAATGTATCTCTTAAAAAAATTTAACGTAAAATGTTTGTATGGCGTGTGTCTATTTCGAGAGCAGGTGAGTAAATTGATTGATTGATGGTGTACAGTGATGAATCTTTGCATGGATTTTAAATTTCATAAGTCAATCCGAGCTGGATTTACTTTTAACTATAACAGTATTATTTAAAATTATACATACATAAACACTATAAACTTGTAATATATACTATCATGGAAAAATTATCATATTCTGCGTGAAAATGCTAGGAGCTTATATTATACTGTAACGTAATTATCGTTCGTAGATTTCTACAATTACAACTACTGACATACAGCGTACATCTATTTAAAGTTACGGAGCAGAAGTTTGACTATTTTCCTATTTACTGAACCTCAAATTCATTTTCAGTTCACGTGTACTATTTATATTTAATAATATGGCTATAAAGTTTTCTTCATTGTCATCTTAATATCACAAGGTAATTTTGTAAGAATCCTTTGTATGCATCAAAATAAAAAATACAAACGAAGCCCTATGTAACGTCGTATGTAGTCTATAAGCCTTAAGAACGTTATTTTATTTGATTTTATTCTCACAAATTCACTTCGAGATACACGTATTTAATTTCGGCAGTCCAGAACTATCTTTCAGTAGAAATTAATAAACAAGTTTAATTGTTTTAATGAAAGCTATATTTTATTTATAAATTGTAGAAATAATACAGAAATTATTGTAATTATTCAGACAAAGATCAGTTTCCATTTGACCTTGGGCACAATGAGGGTGGAACTTCTCTTGAAAGGGAAATGTTTATTTTCTGTGTAAGATTTATATGTTCATTTCTTGTTATTTCAATAAAATAGTAGCAGTAACACACAATATTATAATATACAAATATTTTTAAAAATTTTGGTATTTTAAAATGATTATTGTAGTAAACTGTTACGTATTTTCAAAAATCCATTTATATCGATGGAATAATTGTCGCTGGCAACATTGCCTTGATAGTGTAGGAAGTTACTTTTTAACAGATTCTTGGCGCATCGTCAATCAGCCCTGTCATGTTTCATATTATTTTCTAAAAACTGCATATGTTTTATGTGTAAGATTTTGAAGAACATTGCACAGTTAATTCACTAAAACATGTGATTTTGACTACATCAAAATTTTACGTCATATAAACTTCAAGTAAAATTTCAACCCATATGGAAAAAACGAGATTAGGATCTAAAAGTCCAATAAGAAGTTAGTGAAACCCTTTGAAAAATAATAAATTTACTGTTAATATCTTTGTTTAACCTATGTTAAAACAATAACAATTATTCTTTTTTTTAATTCTTAATCTATTAAGGAATTTTTTAAATTATTAAACGTAAACTGCTGTTAATGGAACGCAGCCAACTTACTTACCTCCTCTCTAACTGCAATCAGGAAGACTTGCTGTTGCACTATACATAATTGTATTCGAAATAAACCAGTATCATCTAAAATCCTCCATTATTAAGTTTATTAATTATTGTAGAAAAACCTTTATGGTAGGAGAGCGTCCACGGAGCTACATAATAAGGATTTGAGACGCGAATATTCTGTAAATTTACCGATAAAACTATTACCGATTGCGTGTGGAAGTTATGAGACCACGTGTAATATTTCTTCAGCTCGAGATGTCCCACAGTCAGATGTTCAATTTGGTAAAACTTATGGGACGAGAAAACTTTGCCGCGTGGAAGATTGCAAAAAAAACATATCTTGAACAAGAAGATTTGTGGCAATGTGTTGAACCGGCATCCGTTGAAACTAACCTCAAAAGACATCTAGGCTAAAGCTAAACTAATACTTCTTTTGGAACGGCAGGTTAATTCATGTACAGAATTGCGTAATAAACTTGGAATAGCCTCCTTAAAGCCTTTGTTGATCGAGGATTGTCTAGAATAGTTGGGTCTCTTGAAAGACTTAGACAACACATCTTTAGAGTCATGTAACAGCGTCGAAGACTTTATAAGCAAGTTCACTGCTTTCTTTATAAACTCAAAAATGAGCCATTACAATCAGAAGCCAAAAAAATATAAGACCCCCATTGTTTCAAATGTAGCAAACATGAGCATTATGTTATGTACTATGCAAGTTATGCAAAAGTGTGGAAAAAGCACACAGCCATGTGCCTAACAATGATGAGAGTTGAAGTTTTGTCATAGCATTCTCAGCCACAGTGTGAGAAGCAAAAGACAAAGCATCCCTGCATATGCCAAGTAGAAGGGAATGGATTTACAACATAAACCACGATTTAATATCATAAAAATAGCAAATAGTTAACCATTGCCAGTGAAAGGAATTTGTTTCATAGATATTCACCTAGCACAGGATAAGAAGATACAGATCAAAAATGATGTATATGTTCCCGGATTGCCAACTAATCTTCTGTCTGGGAGTACCATTGTTAAGTGTGGTCATAAAGTAACATTTCTTCTGATACACTGAAAAAGAAGTTATATGTTTTGGAAACTCTTAATAACCATGAAACTGCTCACTTAACTTCAGATGGAAGAAATATTAAAAATATCGATCTATGGCATCCTATGATGGCCCACTTGCATGTCTCAGCTGTAAACAAGCTACCAGACTGTGCAATGGGTGTGACTCTGACTCCAGCTTATAGTAATGCCACCCAATGTATTCACTGTTATGAAGAGAAACAAGCTAGATTACCACTTAATAATACAGGTACCAGAGCCACCCAATCCTTAGAAGTTATTCACTCAGATTTATGTGGGCTCATGGTGAACTTATTAGATGCAGGCATGAGATATTTTATAACTTTTATTGATGACTATACTAGAACTGTGCATGTTTAATTTATAAAATATAAATTGAAAGTCTTCAACATTTCTATTTAAGGATTACAAGCTTGAAATGGAAAACAAAATAACATCTCAAAATAATCACAAAGTTAGAGCTATAATTAACAGATAATGGAAGAGAATTTTGTGATATGCATTTTGAAAATTATTTATCTAACAATAGTATAGACAATAGTATAATATCAGACTTCAACACCCCAGCATAATGGCATGGCTGAGAAATTGAACTGCACCCTTGTTAAGAGAGCAAGATGCATGTTGCTTTATGCGAACCTAAATAAATATTTTTGGGCTGAAGCCATAGCTACTACAGCTTATATTGTTAACAGATCCCCTAGCAGATCTTAAGAGACAAGACGCCATATGAATTGTGGACTTGAAAAAACCAAACCTATCCCACCTGAGAATCTTTGGGTCTGAAGCTATGGTACACATTCCAAAGGAAAAACGGCGTAATAGTACATGAAATCTTAACTAAACAATATCATCTGTTTGATAAGAACATCAATAAATTAATAATTATTAATAATAAGTTAAAGATTAAAATAAATCACCACAGTAATGAAAGAAAATGTTAATGGTTAGTAAAAGGAATTTAATGATACTGTGTTTTATAAATTGAATACATTTAATTTGTGCTGTATTTTACCAATTAAACAATACATTTGAATCGCAGACGTGCTGATTGCGGTGTCACGAGGTCTAGTGGTTGGTTCGAGTGCATCAGAGCGAGTGGTTGGTGCTCGGGCGATAGCATTGCGATCTGATGGATTTGTTAATAATTCCATTGCCTGGGAGAAGTATGGGGCCGAACCTGTCGCTGTAGTCATGCCACCATTGGAAAAACCACCTGATCCTGAATATCCTTGGTAATTTTATGTGACATATAATGTCTTAGGACATAATTCAGTATAGTTACTTACAAGATGTACTTCTTGTAGGATCAAAATTCAACTCATAAATTTATTGTGCTCCAAGCTACATATATTAAATATGTTACAAAGTGACGATTTACATATCTGAATGTTTAAGACCTCTCACTTAAAATTTATGTTTTTATAATTATTTCGGCATGTAAATATCTAGATTTATTATAGGTATGTATCTGCACATGAAAGCGATACCCTCCGATCGCCAAAGTTCATGTCATCTCTTCCTGGGGTGACTATGGAAGGCTGGTGGACATATCCCTACTACAACTGCGCTGCCAAGAGATGGCTTCTGTCATACACAGTACCTGTGTCTACAGTAAGAGGGTGAGTTAAGTTAGGGATGAAATTGCAAAAGGCAAATTAGTTTACACTTTTACATAAGAAGAAGTTAAAAACACTACAAATTTATTTGAAATTTTTGTTATTGAGCAAAGTAGGGTCTAAAATATAAAACTTTTTAAAGATTCGTGTTTGCAAGAGGTATAACATAAATTATTACTTGTTTAAATATCACGCATAAATAACAAGTTATGATTAAGTAAAACTTTCAATTTTACTTAAAAATTGTATAGTTATTTCTTAATTGTAGTTAATATTGTATCTGTATTGACATCAGCTTTTAAACAAAAAAATACTGATTAATCACTGTTTAAAAAGTACTATATCAATATACCAACAAACTAATTTAAAAACAATTTAAATAATAGATTATTATTATTGAATATCGTAAACTTCTTTATTTTAATAGCAGTCTAGCTTACATTTATATATTATACAAATAAATAAAAATCACATGTCATAATTTCGTACAGGTTAAAAGGTGTTGTGTCAGTAGATATTGACATATCCAGTTTGGAAGTGAATCAGTGTGAGGCGTACGAATACGATGGCAACCAAATATATTCATTCCACGGAACACATAAATGCCCTAATGAAACTACTTATGTAAGTATTTTACGTTTATGGAGCTTTTTATGACTGAACAAGATGTAATATATATATTACTGCAATGAATGTATTTATTTGTGGTATTTTCTAACATTATTAGTATTTAGTAAGTAGTAGTAACATTAATAATATTTTTTATTTTTATTGTTATCTTTTATCTATAAATATTTATTTATAATAAAAATGCTAGTTTTGGCAGTATTGTAACAAACAGTGCGACACGTTTTATATTATTTGTAAAAACGAATTCTGAGATTTTGTTTAATCAAAATGAAAATAATTCAGTGAAATATGATCAATTGTAATATGGTCAAATTTCTCAATAAAATTAATTCAAAGTAGAATTTCCACCATGTTACTACTGAAGAAACGAAAATTAAAATAAATGTAAATATCTACTAATATAAATACCTACACAGAACATACACAAACATGCTAAATAATTTTCAAATTGAATCTTAGATAAAGTTCAAATTGAATAAATTGCTACGTAATTTCGACAATCGAGCTGCCACTAGCTAGTACTCCCTTATATTCTTTGTGATAGGATATTTGTTATTTTGTTTTAGATTAACGTTGTGAAACATTTAAATTTTCCAGTGTGAATATAAAGCAAATCGCGAAATGAACGTCCGTCATTCGGGTTGGGCGCGTGGCTCATACATGTGTAAATGCAGACCCGGATATTATTCCATCCACCACCCGGAAGGCTTTAACGGCTCACTTGTTGAAGGTAAAAAGTTAGCATAACAATTACTATACCTGTTACATATGCAGGTGTTTATGCTTTCTCCATCAACAAATACCATGTTTTTGCTGTCAAGTGAGGACACAATTAAACTAAATTAAATTAATTAAACTATGTCCAGCAGTGAACGTCTTACAGCTGAAATGATGATGATGAAGGAAACAATTAAGTTTAGGATATTCTCTTTTTTAAAAATTCGGAGATATGGGTGAGAGCCATGAAGATAAGTACATATTCTGACGCATTAACTGGGCCGGTTCACTGAAGTGATCCACGAGATCATTAAATACTCAACGTGGAATAGTAGCTGTACTTGAAACGGTTCTTCTACTGTGTTTCGCTAAGTGAGTGAGGATATCGGAAGCCCTAAAAAATTTCGCTTAAGTAGCATAAAAAGGCGGTAATATAACTAATAAGAGGACTGTGGCGCTGTTGTCCAATGATCGGTGGTGTTCTTTACTATAAAGAAGACCACCTGTTTCGTTGTCCGTTATATCATAATAAAAAAAATTCAAAGAAAAGTGTAGGATCATCTAGGTTAAGTGGCCTTTATACAATGTTTAGCAGCAATCCTGTCTCCCAAGAGAAGTTTTTGCGAATTCTCTACTAGTAGTTTTGAAAGCTGGACTTTTCTTCAAGGACTGTTCCTTAAAATCTAATTTATTTCCATAATAAAAAAAATAAATAAATTTGATATGAAGAGTATAGAAGAATAATCTAACTTGCTGGTAAAAAATATCTAGCTGATAGACATGCCGCCTCCGGTCTCACTCGGGGCTACGTGACATCCTCTACAAATGTATCATTTAAATCTATTTCATGTTTTTTGAATAGAATATAAATGTCTTACGCGAACAATAAACGACCTTCGTTACTGACCGGAAGGTGCCTTATTTCCTCCCTTTTTATATGCATACTCCAAAATACTGCCTTTTATTTTATACAAAAATTGCAACTTTAATCTGGGTATATAATACTGTCTGCATATTTAAAATCAAATGCAAAATCTTATCTATATTAAATTTAATTTACAGTTGCGTATCAAGAATTTGAAGAAAACGGGGTGGAAAATTGGAGTGAACCATACAAATGTCTGAAATGTCAGCCCGGATGTGAGAGTTGCCGGGGACCGGAGCCTTGCCTCGCCACATACAACTGGCCTTTTCGGTACGTTCCTATGAGCGCTGTTTTTATTTTCTTAGAATGAAAGCATTAAGTATAGTTATAGCGTCTTTTCTAATTTCAAGATAAATTTACTAGTTAGCGTTACGTTTCTGATATAGTGAACAACGGATTAGGTGGGTCTTCTATACGATAAGAGAACACCGCTGGCCCATGGACAACGGCGCCATAGTTCATGCATTGGTTGTGATGTCGGCTTTTTACGCCACTTAAGCGGCATTTTAAGGGCCTCCGATATACTCACTCAACGAAACATAGTAGAAGCTCCGTTTTAATTACAACTAACATTTCACGCTGAGTATTTTGTGAGCCCGTGGTATCACTTCAGACGAGTCAGCTCAATTAGTGCGTCCGAATATGCTTCAGCATGGCTATCTCACTGATGAAATATATCTTAATTTTTTTGAATGGGAGACGTCCGCCTGATATGCAAAAACGGTTTTTGGCGCGATCCATACACAGAATTCTTTTGTTTATGCTTTGTTCTCTCGGGAGGCATATATCTTGATATACCTCACTGCGTAAATGTCTCATTGAGCATGTGTACTAAAATACAATGTAAACTCCATGTAACGTCCCTCGATTTAACGAAAAACTCCCTAAAGCGTCGAAATCAATTGGCTTTAGTTGGTTTAGCTTGTCTTTCATCTACCATTTCTTCTCTCCATTTAACGACAACTCTTTATAACGCTATAAAATGCACAGTCCCCTCAGTGTCGTTATATAGAGTTTACACAGTATATTACTTAATAATTTGAATAACAATAGTTCTAACGTAAATTACACACAACGCAAGGAAGATAAAAGATTTGGTCCATTTTTTCTCATTAATTTATGTTCTCAATTTATTAATTATTTATTTCAGGATATCTCTTCTAGTAATATCAGTCAGTTGTGCTGTCATGACGGTCGTATTAACTATTTATACACGACATCATCGACGTGTTAAAGTATTTCGTGTCGCAAGTCCTGTGTTCCTTTCTATTACACTTCTTGGGTGCGCGATCATGTATATGGAGGTTGGTGGAATATATATATATATGTTTATGGTATAGCGGATAACGGAGCAGGTGGGTGTCCTATATGGTAAGAGACACACAGCCGCCCATGGACAAACGCGCAACAGTCCGCGTACTGGTTATGTTGTCGGCTTTTTTACGCCCTCAGCTAATTACAGTGGAAGTACCGTTTCTAATACAAACACTGTTTCACGATGAGTATGAGCCCGTGGTATCACTTGAGACGAGTCGGCGCTATTAGTGTGTTAGCATATGCTTCAGCATGGCTCTCACACGGGTGAAAATATAGCTTATGCTATATTTAATCGATGATCATATGAAAACGGGATAGGATTTCTGATGGTAATGATTTACCACTGGCCATGGGTGACCGACCCGCTTTTTTTACGCCGCTTAAATGGTCTTAACTTGCTGATCCTTCAGTATCTTTATTAGCGTGAAGCAACACAAGTACTACATCACACAAAAATGTTAATAAATCATCATTATTTAAGTTTTGATATTTTTGCTGCGTATCTAGAATCTTGGATTGAAAAAGATACTTCTTCCCTTTCAGATGGCTGCAATTTTTCCAGTTCTGGATATGTACTCATGTATAGCAACAAAATGGACACGTCACATGGGCTTTTGTATAACATACACCGCTCTTCTTATGAAAACGTGGAGGTTAGTATGGATCCTACATTTTTATTAAATACAGTTCCGTGAAATTAATATAGAGGGAGACTATAAAAAGTTTTATGGTCATGTACAGTCAGAGGAAAAGATCAGCCGAGTAGTTTTGACCGAGGCTTTGCCAAAGGGCAAAGATATTATATATCAAATAAAAGCAAATAAATTTAGGAGATTCTAATGCAAATCGGTTATCTTTTCTAGAGATAAATAATTTATAATAAGTATATTTAAATAAAAAACAATTTATTTGAATTATAACATACATATATGTATTTATAATTATTTTTGAAATTGTACAATTAATTTTCATCACAGAATTGTAAACACTTTTAGCAATAAAAAAATAAATATATTACACACTAAGATTTACTATTTATTACTGCGATCGCCAACACGCCTGCCAAGCGTAGCGATTATGGCAAACGCGTTTGGGGGAGGCCTGTCCAGCAGTGGATGTCTTACCGCTGAAATGAATGAAACACACTATGAGTAGTATTTTTCATATACTACGATTTTTTATATATTATATAACTTGATTGCCACTAAAATATTTACTGATACATAGAAACTATTATTCACATGATATTACACCATTTCAGAGTTTCCTTAACATATCGTGTTAAGTCAGCACATAAGTTAAAGTTAACAGACAAGCAGCTCTTGCAATGGATGGCTCCAATCCTTCTCATTATGTTGGTTTACCTTGGCACTTGGACTCTCTCAGCTCCGCCAGATGCTGAAGTGGTAAGTTTATTAATTAGTACCTCATTTGATTTCAATCTTAAGGATTTATTGAGTATTGATTTTATAATTTGATTTACGGTTACAATTTTTAGATAATATGCTATATGTTTATATATAATTCATATATAACAGTAAATATAAAACATTTTACTTATTACAGATAACAGATCACAGAGGTTTAAAATTTAAACAGTGTACTTATAACTGGTGGGATCACAGCTTAGCAATTGGTATGTATATATTAATTTTAATTCTCTTCAATACAGAGCTAAATAACCAATCTCTGTAAACTTTAAAGATTTAAACTTTCTCTATAATTAGTGAAAATAGCTTGTAATTCAAGACTTTTAATTAATAATCTGATTTTTAGTGAAACTCTTTATTAGACAATTTGGGAAGGTTTTTTTGGCTTTATTGTTGTTTTTGAAATTACAATATAGGAACATATTTGCATTAATTTCACCTTAACTACCTTCTGTAACTACTTAACCGAATATATTATTCATATGGAAAAAATGATGGTAATTAAAAGTTAACAGTTCCTAATGTTAGACAAATAGCAATACCAAAGAATTCCGACTGAGTTTTTTTGTCTATTCTTGTCGTGTCTGGACGTCTACTTGAACAGTCAATAATTTTATTTATAAAGACATTCATACATGGATATGTGATAGTATTAGAAAATTTTAGAATAATAACACTTATAAAATATTGAATTTCAGGTGAAATTCTATTCCTTTTATGGGGCGTCCGCGTGTGTTATCGTGTACGTCATGCAGAGAGCCTTTACAACGAGGCACGACTTATCTCAATAGCCATTTACAACATTTTCACTGTAAACTCCCTTATGATTGCTTTTCAGTAAGTTCTTCTAATTAATTATTTAATACTGCCAAACTGTTTTCATAAGTTTTTAACAGCTTGAAATTTAATTATATGTCATATCAAATAAATAATGACATAACATACATATATACCGCGCATCACTACTCTGTGGAATCAGTTGCCAGCGCGAGTATCTCGAAACCAATACGACTTGGGGTCCTTCAAGACAAGAGCGTACTTATTCCTTAGAGGCCGGAAACGCACTCGCGGTTCTGCAAGGCTAGGGGTGTCTATGAGCGGAGGACGGTTTTCCCGAGATGAACCTCCTGCTTGTTTGCCACTTTATCTATAAAAAAATTGACATAAATTATTGTCATAGAATCAGATTTTTTTAGTTAATTTACGTGGTACTACAAATAATTTATAAATTTTTATTTCTTATTACTTTAATATGTAAGTAGTTTTGCAATTTGGATAACACATTTTGGCAGTTTAACTAAAGATTGTATAAATATTTTCTTTCAGTTTGTTAATCTTACCCCAAGCTGGTCCGGATATAAAATACCTCCTAGGTTTTATAAGAACTCAATTGTCCACGTCAACAACCGTCCTTTTGGTATTTTTACCCAAGGTATGGCCTTAAACTGTTCATATTTTGAATTACTTCAAACTGACTACGTAGGGGATACAAAGTAAATAATATGCACGGAAGGCATCGTCTGACATTAATAATTATATTATAAAACAACAGTAGTGCTTAATAAAATCCTAGCTAACATTGTAAAAACATATATTTCAAATTAGTGTAATTATAATGTAAATTTTACTGATACTTTTTAGGTATTACGCGTAGTTCGCGGTACGGGTGACACATGGGATAGTCGTGCTCGCGCTCGAGGTGTTCCCGCCTCATCTTCGCTTAATGGCATTGGACTCGTGCCAGATGAACCACCAGATCTCTACCAAGAAAATGAACAGCTTAAGGTAAAGGAAGCCACTTATTTAGGTATTTCTATTTATTATATAAAATGTCATCGCCCTTGCCACTCACACTACACTGCAATACGCCACAGGCTGGAGAAATATGATTTTATTATATACAAATTCGGCAAGCAACCTATTTTTATGACCTAGCATTTCTTTGGCAATTCGTAATTTGTAGACCGTTTCCGATTAACATTGGTTGATTTAAGTCATATAAACTGAAGATTTTATTCAAGTTAAAGAGCTTTAAATGTAATAAACAACCCTCCTCATATGATTTTATAATTTGTTCAAAACTTTTAGGAAGAGGTTCAAAAGTTAGCCGCCCAAATAGAGTTCATGAAAATTGTTCAAATGGAGATGCATAATCGTCACTTGAGACCGAAGCCCGGAGGATATTTTAGCGCCAACGCGACCACTATGCCTCAAAGTCCCATGCATTCTAAGGCACTAAACATTTCACAGGTAAAGAATTCTCTAAATATTAGAGGTATGTCTATACATGAAAACTTTTAAAAATATCTTATGTATTTTATTTGGAAAAGTCAGAGTGGCTTTAGAGAAGTTAAATATTTTATTCAGATCAGAGAAAAAGTTTTTTAAATTATTTATTATAATACATGTAAATACTTAAAAACCTAAATTTTCTAGCGAATGTTATAATACATGACAATCGATTTTTTCTTGCAAATTATGATATTGTAAAATGTACAGTATAATTAGGTACAACATGCCTTTCTGGGCAATAGTGAGAAGCCTATTAAAAAAAGCTACAACATGATTTGACAGTACCTTCTACTACTCTGCAAGTATTTTATTAAGTAATAAGACTTTCTCTCTTTATAACATATTTTGATGTAGTTATGACTGAACACTACAGAACATTAGAATATTTGTTTAATTACGTGTAATATCTATTCAGGAGAATACAGAATGGGGGCCAGTTTGACTGGTGGCGCTAAGCGATGGCTGGTGCTGGCCGGGGCCAGCTGCGAAACGAATCCTTACAGCTGTAGACACCAGACCGCCTGCTTTTGTATAGATATTATACTTATTTTTTTTGTTCATAAATGTTTAGAGGTTAGTAAGTTTACACAGAAGTAAATGGTAATTGTTAGGTTTTAACTTCACCTACATAAGTGAATGATCATAGTTATCCTCGAGACTTTCAGAGCAATTAAAAATTCGTAATCAAACATTATAATTATTGCTTTCAGTGGTTTTACTAGCTGGTACCATGGAATTTTCCTTCGCCATATATATTAACCTTATTTTGCATTTATAATGTAATAATAAAAAAATACAATTATTGAATTCTATAAAGATATAGAGACGCTCAAGGATTGTTTAGATTCAAAAAGTACAAGTAATACCCATTAGTCATTTAGTTTATGTCAGAAATAAACAATTTCTAGTTAGTAAAGTTGCCAGGAGATAATAGTTAGGTAAGTACATATTAATTGATTTATTATATTTTGTATAAAATACTCAAAAAGGCTGTCTATTTTTTTAATTGTCTTTATTTTCTACATAAGTATGAAGTGTTTATAGTTTACACTTAGAATTTTTAGCCAAATACCATATCAACTTAAAATAGTTTGTAATATTTTTATTAAGGTATGAGAAGTAATTTATAGTTCTTATGCATTTCCTCAATGGTGTAATTATTTCTTGTAAATTTGATATTAACAGTACGATAACCAAGAAAACAGTACAAAAATGGAATGCCATACGATACACTGGTTTAAAATACATTGTTACACACCATAAAGATGAAATCCCGTATTATATATTAAAATTAAATAGAAAAATAGTATTACTAGTTCTTCCCTTTATGCAATTTCAATCAGTTCCAGTTTGCTAGATATGTTAAAAATATTTTGGACAGAGTGTTGTCATTAAGACAATAAATTCAATTTACTATTTAAAAAATTATTCATTGAAATGTACCCTCTTAAAGAGATATTGTAAGGTATATGTAAATATAATATAAAAAGCATGAATTCTAAAAATATTGTATATAAAATTAGCTTTACTTTGCATTATAAACCTAAATTCCCTAAATCATGAAAACTAACTTAACTATATTTATTATAGTATAAATTAATAAACTGAATTAGATAAAAAAAATAACTAAATCACTAATTTTATGCTAATATATTTTCAATAATTTTAATTATTATATTATAAATAATAACTTCTTAAACACAATCATAACAATTTAATAGTTAAAACTGATAAATACAAGTAGGATTATTCGGATCCATTTTATAAAAATGACCTAAATATGTCAATTTAATTATATTTTGGATTCAATAAATTACAACAATTTATCCTTAGCAAGGTATTTAATTCGAAATAATTCATATCATTTCATGAAATAAATACTGTCTTAATTAGTACATTTCACCCGTGGGAGAGCCATGCTGAAGCATATGCTGACGCACAAATTGGGCCGGCTCGTCCGAAGTGATACCACGGGCTCACAGAAAACTCAGCGTAAAACGATATTTGTACTGTGTTGCGCAGAGTGAGTGAGGATATCGGAGGCCCTTAAAAGCGCTTAAGCGGCGCAAAAAGCCGGCAACACAACCAATGCGCGGTCTTTGGCGCGGTTGTTCATGGGCGGCGGAGTTCTCTTACCACATTGGAGACCCATCTGCTCCGTTGTTTGCTATACTCTAAAAAAATAGGCATTTGGTAAATCAATTCCTAGCTTTAAAACAGTGAAACCGTGGTTTTCATTTCTAGCTTACAAAGCTGCATTTTATATTTTAGTTATAAGTTAACAGATTTAAGATTTTACATTCCATAGACAGTGCTTGTAAAGAAACGTTGTTGTAAGCTAAGTG
>DWCF01002406.1:0-24145 GCA_018230265.1 Delias oraia | reverse complement strand
AATTCTTCAACTTTTGTAGCTGGTACAAACGATTTCATGAAACTTTTCAAAGAAATAATTTAGAATAAAAGAAAATTCTTTCAAATTAACTTGAATTTATGAGAGATTATTAAGAATTTAGATATAGGATAATAAGATTTTGAAAATATCTAAGGATACCCTTTCTTCTTACTAACTTTGACTAATTAAATTGCCATTAAAGCTTCTATTAATATTAGCCGCTCCTAAAACAAATTCAAATATTTTCATGAAAAATATTAATTAATACGAAATACCTACTTATAAGAATTATAATCTTACAATATACAATGATGAAGCGTAAAATATCTAATTTAATATAAAGAATAAAAATCAAACTCAAAGCTTTAATGTTTATGTTAATGATATTAACATTAAACCTTTAAGTAGTGTTAGTATAAGATCGCAATAATTTATTAACGTAAGACTGACGCGAAAAAGTGGAATATAGCTTTGACATCGTAACTCGTAAAGCAAATGAATAAGTTGCTACGCCATATATATGGTATATAGACCGTAAAGGAATACTAAAAAGAAAATGAAGGTATTTCTTTTACAAAACCTCCACGAGTTACTTCAATAACAATAAAACACAGAATACTCAGTGTGAAATAGTAATTGTACTTGAAACAGTACCTCTACGGTTTCGCTAAGTGAGGATATCGGAAGCCTTTAAAAATGCTGCTTAAAGCAGCGTAAAAAGCCGGCAACACAACCAATGCGCCAACTAAGGGGCGGTTGTGTATGGACAGTGATATTCTCTTACCATATTAGAAATCGACCTGCGACGTACTACAATATACCACAAAAATTACTATACCGGATTTTTATAAATAGAAATACAGACTTAAAAGGATAAAAAGCAATATTTGCTTAGTAAAGAACTTAATTGGTTTATAAATTGACGTGTGATAGACTACTTCACCACACAAAAGCGTTTAGATTTCAATTTAATTAAAACCTAAGGTCAAACAAGACTGATAATTATCATAACCGAGCCAGATCGAATAAACTTATTATGCCAAAGCAATATAAGTTAAACAAAGGGCAACATTTTATGTTTTTAATTTCAATTAAATCAAAATCAATTGGGTACTATTTATTATCTTCAAGAATGGCAACTAACGTTATATATTATGAAAATGTTCGTCTTTATTTATATTTCATATTATATCCATAGAATTAGTAATATAATATAATTAATAACAATATAAATTTTCATTTAGATCTAAAAAAAATTACCTAAGCCTAACTTATTTCAGTTTTTATTTTACAAAAATAGGTGATGATTAGTTACTTAAGATGCTAAAATTATGCTGAATATAGATTTGGTTGGCGCAAATACTTTTGAATGTCTGACGCGTGCCAACTGAGCTACGAAGGTTAAGAGCTTTGTTAGAATCAGCTTAAGGACATTTTAAATGCTATCCTTGTCTGTGAAATTAAACTTTTGACATTCTTACGGGAATTTCAACTCATAAATTGATTACAACAAAATGCCCAGAATTTATAATAAAAGTTTCTTAACATTAATTAAAACAATTATAACTTTGCAAGTTAACTTAACGCAGCAATAAAATTTTATTCAGACAAATATTTAATATTGAGTAATTAATACAAAAAAGTTTTTGTTCTATCTAGTTTTAATTATTCTTGGTTCTATGTCTAACCAAGTAGCTTATTTCAAAATTATCCGTACATTTTCATGTTATTATAATCCAAGTTTATCTAAGACAATACAAACGTTTCACCTTCTCTTCTGATTTTGTTATAAAAGTTGTGTTGTGTTAACAATTATAAATATTATTTTTAACTTTCCTTATAGTCTATATATTACGTTAGTGTGAATTTTGAAGCAACTTTCAGACTTTATTTAATCGTTAAACTTTTACTTAAGATTTATTTAACCAAAAATTTAGTATTCAACAATATAAAAACATTCTTTTTTATAGTATAGCGGACAACGGAGCAGATGGATCTCCTATATGGTAAGAGAATAGCGTCGCCCAAGGACAACCGCACCACGGTCCTGGCATTGGTTGTGTTGCCGGCTTTTTACGCAACTTTAACGGCATTTTTAAGGGCCTCCAATATTCTCACTCACTCAGCGAAACAAAGTAAAAGTACCGAGTAGAAGTACTGAGTATTTTGTGAGCCCGTGGTATCACTACGGACGAGCCGGTCCAATTAGTGCGTCCGCATATGCTTCAGCATGGCTCTCCCAAAGAATAAAAACATCGAGTCCGTTGTTTAAAATTTGGTGAATGCAATTCATAATAGTGAAGTAGCTGCACAAATTTGTTTTCTTATATAGCTACGCTTTTGAAAGATGTTAAAAGATTATGATACTTTTCCTATTATGAAAATTATACCTAATATTACTTATTATACTTAAATAAACTTGTAGTTTCTGTACCAAAAGTATATATTTTTGACATATTGAAATATCTGAGATACATGTCATTAATTATTTAATAAAATTATTATTTAATTATTCTTTTAAAAATATATTTGAAATAACCTTAATACTCCTTTCAATGTAATTTTATTTCACTCTTTATCACCATTGAATTTAATTCCAAGATCACTCAGCAATCAAAAAAATATGATACATATTTCATTCATAGACAGTGACAGAGTTGAGCGCGATAAATTTAAATTAAGAAATACTTATTTCTTTACATACATTTCTCGTGATGGGAAAAATTACGCTAGCCGCAACCTAATATGCAAGTTTTCAAATTTTATCAAAATCAGTTAAGCAAATCAACTCTGAACATCATAGCTGTGCAATTTGAGGAGTAATTAACATTGCACAAACGAAGCATGAATGGAAGTTGAAGTTTAATATTCTACATAATTTCGTAGTTGCTGAACGCAATGTTCAATAATTAGATATTCTACTTACGTACAAAGGAAGCGTCTTGTTGAGACGCTCCTATATAGTAAGGAAGTCATTTTAGAAAATTAGCTTTTAACAGTACACAGTTATACTACAGGACAGGACCCTTTCTTATACATCATTTTATTAGCTTGGTTTTTACTACAGTAACAATAATGTGACTTAAAAGTGATTAGAATCGCTCTTTTAAATTAAGATTCTATCATCGTAAAGTTTATATTACATATAGATGAACTTTAACATAAACCTAGAATACATGAAAGTATTTCACTAAACTAAATACTTGGTAATATATCAAAACTTCTTAACAAAAGACGAATTAAAGAAATTTTGATTATGTTCATTTAAAATTTAAAGTCTCACACAATAGTTCCCTTAACAATATTTTAATAGGTAAAGAATTAACATTTGTCATAGAATCAAATAGATTATATTAAACTGAAGGAATGAAATAAAAGCGAAACAGATAAAAAATACTACCATTATTTCCTATAGAACTCAAACATTTTTTATTTTCCGTATATTACTCTCATAGCAGATTTTTGTTCGGTACCTACTCTAGTTCAATAAAAATGGCAGAAATATTTGACGTCCCTCCGTTTCAAAGGTAATCCCGAGGCTTTGAGAGGAACTTTTTAATAACAAAATACCAACTACCATTTGTTACAGCAAATCCCCTAAAACATTATTCGTCTTATGATTGTATTAATTTTGATATACTATACAATTTACAAGGCTGAAGCAAATTAACTTAATTTTATATTTAGTAAGGTATTATTATACACTTATATTTTACGCGTTACGCATTTCTTGAGAATATAATATGCAATGTAGATGATAGTTTCTTAGTAGAAAAAAGGTTGTAGTGCAGATTTTTGGTACAATGTTGACACAGATAGGGACATTGGAATTGCAGTGGATAATAACACGTACCGTTCGAGAAAATTGAATGGTATTATGTTGCAATTCTGTTCGTTTTTGAATTACCGTGCTTAGATTTTGTTAAAAAAATAAATTTTCCAGGAAATAGAATTACTGTAAAAATTGAATGAACTTATGAATTAAATCATATGAAATCACCAATACGACTTGGGAACTTTCAAGAAAAAAGCGTACCTATTCCTTTAAGGCCGGCAAAGCACCCGGGACTATGCAAGGGTGTCCAAGGGCAAAGAACTGCTTATACAAGGTGAGCCTCCTGCTCATTTCGATAAAAAACATTAATGATAGTCTCATTAATATCAGAAGGACACTATAAATTGTTATTAATAATTTACACTTTTTGTCAAGCGAGTGTAAATTAGGAATTTTTCTTAAGATATTTTTATTTCAGTATACCAGTTATGAGTAATAGTTGTTTTCATGAAAGTTTTTAACATATCTAGCAATAGTAATACAATTATATTTTATCCTCTCGATATTTCAATAACCTCTTATTAATACAAATCATAAATTATTATTCAAATAAAAAGGATTATTTACTGACTTTTTATATAATAATAATCTTCAAATAAGCTCACCTAAACCACTGTACAATACAAAGCCTTTGGCTTGTCGTAACTGAAGTGGCAGTCGTAATTTTCCTTTACAACGAACACGAGCGAAACCTTCTACAGCCTGAACCGGACTAAATAAAACGCCACGGTATTCTATGAAAGAGCAACTGAATGTGTAGGAGGACCGATTTATTCGAGTATGAGGTGAATTTAAGGAAAAGCTTTTAGATTATGGGTATATCATTTTTCTATTCATAATAAAGGAAACAGCCAATTTTAATTGAAAATTACCAAGAGTTCACTTCACAATGGAATAATTATTTTACTAATAGAGGGTTGATCATATGAAATATTTAGTGTATATTAATTTATTTTCTTCTATACGCTCTTTTTTGCGAACACTTTTAATAATTAAAAATACAACTTAGTCATTATTAAAATTTCAAGAAAGAAATTTAAAAATTGCTAGTTATTGTCTTTGTACTCAGTTATCAAATATAAAGAAAGATTATGTTATGGCCTTGCTGCATCTGCATAATAAATAAAATCTGCTAAAAATGTTTTAATGAGTTTTAAGTATAATATTTCTAACATTATTCTGAAATATTAATAGAGGGCTACGCTATTTCGTCAATAATAACCAATGGATCAACATGGATCCTGAGTTACAGATCAGTTGTTGGTTTTAAATTCTGAATAATATTATGATCTAAATAAAATTTATTATTTATTCTTTGGATGGACTTGACAGTGACCGGGCGAGTAACTAAACATTGTCTTACCCATGGGAGAATCATACAATATTTGTACTCTGTATGTGAGAGTGATTGTTATCCGAGACTCGTGAAATTAAACCGCTCAAGTGATGTAAAAAGTCGTCCACACAACCAAAGCGTAATTGTCCATTGGCTGCTAATCAATACCCGTATATATTACCCGTGGAAGAGCCATGGTGACGCTAGAATTAGGCCGACTCGTCCGAAATGATACCACAGGCTCAAAAAATACTCAGCGTGAAACGGTACAAGTACTTTGTTACAGAGTGAGTGAAGTTATTTTAGCTTAAGTGCCGCTTCAGCGGCGTAAAACGCTGGCAACACAACCAATGTGCGGACTTTGGCGCGGTTGTTTAAGGGTGGTGGTATTCTTTTTCCATATAGAAGACCCACATGCTCCGTTTTCCGTTACAGAATAATAAAAAAATAATAAAATATATATTTGATCTTTACAAAATTAAGACAAATTGTAACGTACCCTTTTGCTTTCCCATTGAATATCCCTTATCCATGACGTTCCTTAAGCCATTGTTAATTTTATTGTGTTATTTTAAACTATGTCGAGTGGTTTGTTAACTAGTTCTCGTGGAAATTACCTGAAAGCGTCGTGCACTCAGTACTCATACTCGTTGACTTGAAGAACTTAAGACAATGTCCTAAACCATAGTGTATATATACATTACCCCTTGCAAATATACAATATACAAAATTACTCATTTCGTATGTTCAAAAAATAAATAGCGTGTTTCTGAAACTTTTTTCATATTCACAAAAATTAATCAACGAAATACTTTGTTCACATTAAAATTCACTTTGTATTCACATTATATTCTACCAATGAAAACACCTGTTGTATATTTTGTATGTGAATATCTTAACGTGTCCTGGAAATTTTATGAAGGGTAATAGCAGTTGAATATTTTATGAAGTCAAGTGGCTGGTTATCAATCATCACAATAGCTTACATATATCATTTAAATTGTCCATTTATTTATTTTTGTTTTTTATATTGGCATTTAGGTAAAGGGTAATAAAAAGATAATAATAAATACTGTAATGTTGTTACATTACATTATGTACAATACATTGTTATATATTTTTTTTATAGCATAGCAGACAATGGAGCAAGTGGGTCTCCTATATGGTAAGAGAACACCGCGCATTGGTTGAGTTGTCGGCTTTTTACGCCACTTAAGCGGCATTTTTAAGGGCCTCCGATATCTTCATTCACTCTGCGAAACACAGTACTAGTAACGTTTTACGCTGAGTATTCTGTGTATTGTCCATATTTACTTTTTAATTTATTAATTATATTTATGAAACAAAGCCAAAATAAAATAAGCCTTTGAACTCTTTTTACAACCCTTGACCTCAAAACTAGAAATACAGTAGAATAGCCAACAGTTACTTTCGTTCTGAATTTGTACATAATGATGAGAAAACTAAAGAAATGTCTAATTTTTAAAAATGTTTATTTCTGATGTTAAACAATTTATAAAAATATATTAATTAGAGTATCTAATTAATTATTTGGCAGTATCTCAAACTACATTTACACTAAGACTAGGCTATTTAGATAACTATAAATTTTCTATTGGTTAAATTTTTTACTGGTGAAAAACAACAGGACAGTTATTGAATAACAAAAAATAAGTACGACCAACGATCGCAGTATTTGAGTCTGAACATTTCCACAACTTCTCCAATATAGTAATATTTAACACTTCGAGTAGTTAACAGTAGAAATAACATTAGGGAAACGGTTAGAATATATTCAGTCTTACTAAGTATTATCGTTGGTTTATTCTAACTTAGTTCTTTTAATTTTCAATAATTTCACAGTATTTAGGCACCAAAACATAGCCGATACTACGTAGAATGTTTGCAGTAGCGTGGTAACCGGTGTAGGTGAAGATATGCTTCTAATGAGGAACGCAAGTGCGGAACAACGAAGTACTTCTAGTATGGGAGCGTACTTCGAGTTGTCGAACAGCATTCCGATTACCGTTAACGAAGCCATGATGTACAAAACGAAGATCAACACAGAGATCGGCGTCATACCCTGCAAAAGTTATTTATCAACTTTAGTATTGCTGCTAACGAATAATTTCCAAAAATATGGAGAGCCTTGTAGCTAAATGGTTTTTAAAGTGCATCATGAAGCGAGAGTTATCAGGTTCGAATCCTGGTCCGGACAATTATAATTTATTCGGTTTCTGGGAGACAGAGGCCTGGCGAGTGTCTTAATACTGTCTCACCCGTGGGATAGCTATGCTGAAGCATATGTTGAGGCAATAACTGGGCAGGCTCGTTCAAAGTGATACCACGGGCTCACATAATACTCGGCATGAAACGGTACTTGTACTGTTTCGCGGAGTGACTGAGGATATCGGATGCCATTAAAAGTGCCGCTTAAGCGGCGTAAAAACCCGACAGCACATTTAATGCGCGGACAGTGGTTGTAAATGGGCGACTGTGTTATCTTACCATATAGGAGACCCATCTGCTCCGTTGTCCGCTATACCCATAAAAAAATAACTGTTACAAAATAGTACTTAAAAAGTTCAATAATATTAATATTATATTATGTAATCTATTAAATATATAATCATTATTTCATTTTGAAGATAAATGTAAAAGAATTCATTCAGTATATTTCATTTAGTAATTACTTAAAACTGTTAGCAAGATGAGCTAGATTTCCACAAATAAATGGCTTTACATTGAAATGTTCTTTTAAAAAAGAGTCGTACAAGGATTGAGTTTATGTATGAAAACAAAATTATTTGCAAATAATTCTACGTTTAAAGATATGACTAAAAAGGGCAACATTTGAAATTTATAGTGATGTTTTCATTTACTATTTAGAACCTGGGATGAGTCAAAGTTAGGCGCTATTTTCTTTTCGGAGTTTTTACAATTTGGCACCAATTGATTTATATCATTATTTTCTGTGTACAAGTTTATTTCAAACCCGATATCATTAAATTGAATTTGTAAATATATTTTATTTTTTAAACTTTTAGTGTGGAGTTTCAAGAAACTGACGAGTTTCTATTTAAAAATAAATGACTATGCGACATAGTGAGTTCTTTTGTTACTCTCAACAATAGAAATCGTAAAGTAAATAATGTTTCAACATATTTGACTTAGATTACTTTCCGAGGCGCATAATTGGGTCTCATAGCCTATAAAAGTTATTATATTACGTCCGTTAGGATTTGTTAATTGTGACGGATATTTTGAACAGATACATAGGCATAAAAATCTGTTACAAAATTAGATACAACTGTTTTCTTATTCACTGATATTTAAAGGTAAAGTAATCTAAGTTTTTATTTATTTTTTGTCAATTTTACTTTTAAAATTCTATCAATTAATATACTATAAGTCAGATAACCTGATATTAGATATGAGATGCACGAGTTAACAAGGATCAATAGTTATAAATATATTTATAAGTATACTTCATACAACTTCAGGTATAATTGGAATCTTCAGAGACTTGTTCAATTGTACAACCTTTATTTATAAAGTTGTGGGACGAAATCAAATAAAAGACTGTTGACATTTTATTTACGGATTGCGTGCTGAGAGTAAATTGAATATTATAATTATAATTTCTATTGAAATCGTTCGTTTTATATTGTGGTTACGTATTTGTAATTGTTTGTAGCAATAATCTTTTTCTCTTTTTAGACGATTGCTACTTATTTCAAACAATTTTTTTTCATTCAATATTCCTTTCCTTATTAATAGCTAATTTTTTTTATATTTATTTTATTTTAGATATACATTATATATTTTAGTTTTATCTATGAATCGTGTCATCCTTTTACAATTACGTTTAGTTAATATCTGATCTTAAAAAAAAAGTAAAAATATATAATTGACAATGGGAGTAAGCTTAGCCTCTGATGGTAAGAGATTACCGACTGCTATAGAGAACCGGAGGTGTATATTTCAAACCTTAATCCAAAAAAATGAAGGTTTACGGTCTTTGGTAGATTTTTACTTGTCATTAAATGAAACTTTTAGGTAAACCATAACAATTAATTTTGCCTTATATAATGTAATTCATAATGACCCTCAAGATTATACACTTATAATTTAATTGGAAAGGCAGTACTGGCACCACTCTTACTGATGTTAGAGGAATAGCAAGTCTTACCATATATCTTGAGGCGAGTTCGAAGAAGCCGTATAAAACAAAAGCATAGTGAGTGACGATATAGAAGTTGCACCACGTCGGAAGAATCACGTCATATTTATCTCTCACTTCAATCTGAAAATAAATTCATTAATTTTAAAAAATATATTTATATTGTAATTTATTGACTTGGAGACTTTAAAAAAAGCGCGCACCTAACCGTAAAAGGCAGGCAACCCATCCGCGGCCCAGATTGGGTTGGGTGAGGCCAAGAACAGAGGATCGCTTATTCTAAGTGAGCTTGCTGAATCGTGAATAAATTACAATTAGTGAACCCGGCAGACGTCATCCAGTACACCTTATACTAGGTCCTTGGAATTAACGAAAAACTTTCCATATCAAATTCAATCGATATCTGTCCAGCCCTTCTTTACTAATCAAACGTTTATCTGACACCTGTTTTACTGTATATACCACAATAAAACATTTTAAAAAATCTATAAAACCAAATCTATTAAAACATGAGATGAATTAATTTCAAATTAACATTTTCTTTGGAAATTTACATCATATTTAAGTAAAAAATGTTAATGCCGGTGATTTAGATATTCAATTTAAATGCGGTATAAATTTTATAAAATTACAATAAGCTTTTAGAATACCTTCATAAGATATACATATTCTGTTGAAAGCGTTTCTAGAATTTTGAATTTCCGCGGTTTTCGTGTAGGTAGGTATATATTATTTTTTTGTAGAGTTATGTTGGCACTCATGTCTCTTACTTAAGGCCGGCCATTTTGTATATTTAGTACGCTATGTACAAGTTAGGTACGCTATGATAAAGACGGAATCGAAGGCGTGCTGAACAAGATCAAGAAAAGGTATTTTAAGCGCTTCGAGGATTGGGAAAAACATTAGCACAAGTGCATAACATCTGTGGAAAACTACTTTAAAGAGGAAAAATAGATATTCATGAATAAAATAATACTTTAAAAAAAACAAAGTATGCGATATCTTTTAAACAGCCATCGTATATACAAACATATAATATATATGAGTATATCTACTGAACGTCAAAGGTCGTGACTGATAGTAAAGGGTTTATAAATAAAAGGGGTTCGACTTAGATTTTAGATTAACATTTTCGCCACTTGGACATCTGGACAAGGAACGGCACATATTACAATTTACAATGAATGAAATCATCTTTAATTTTTTAGGTTTAGCCATACAAATATCATTTGTTTCTAATATTTTAATTAAATTATATGTAAGAGTATTTCATAAACAACATAAACTATTTTTTTAAATAGTATAGCAGACAATGGAGCAGGTGGGTCTCCTATATGGTAAGAGAATACAGGCGCCCATGGACAACCACGCCACAGTACAAGCCTTGGTTGTGTTGCCGGGTTTCGCCATTCAAGCGGCATTTTAAGGGCCTCCGATATCCTAACTCACTCGGCAAAAAACAAAAAAATTGTGTTTATCCATTTAAAATTCATAATAACGTGAATGTGAAAGTCGTATTTGAGAAATTTACTCAAACGTTATTATGGATTTTTAATATAAGAAGATAATTAATGTAAGTTATTTCAAACAAGAGCTGATGTATGCAGATTAAATAGGAGCTTTTATAGAAATAATTTAATGATATAATACAGTCACGTTATTAGATTCATCGTAGAAAATTATACGCTCAATGTATTTAAGATAAGCATGTTATTAATAATCACTTACATCTTCCTTCATATCGTCATCTCCAAGTCTTGGGGTACCGGGTGCCCAGCTCGGGCCCCAAATTATTGCTTTGATCTTATGTTCCCAATTTTCAAAGCTACGGAATTTTTCAATTACGTATCCCGTATAGAAAATCTGTAAATAATACCATCAATATATATTAGAAGTGACTATATAATAGAAACCCTATACTAACTATATAACCCCCCTATGACCATGCGTCTTTGGGGGAGGCCTATGTCCAGCAGTGCACCTGAATGGGCTGATGATGATGATGATGATGATGATATAATAGAAGGTGTTATACTTTCTTAGACAAATTTGCGTTAACGGCGTTAAAAAATTTAGTAAATTGACTTTGATTGCGTAAATAATTTTTTCTTCAACTTTTATTTTTAAAGACTGATCGACCACATTTATTAAAACAAAATACGATACTAATAGTATTTGTGTCAGGGATACTGATTCGTCCTTCGAGAACTATGTGATCAAAAATCGTACATTATTATAATTATATTAATTAGTAATAATATATTAAAACAGTGTTTTAATCTATTCTTCTAGCAGCCACGGTTGTGTCATAAAATTAGAGATACGATGAAATCTATTTTCACAAACGAACATAGATTCTTAAAAAAATCTTAATTTAATTCGAAGCCGAAATTTATTAAACTACAAGAAATAAACATATAACTTACCTGCAAATAGAACGGATTGAATGACGGTTGGTTGTAAATAAGACCATAGACAATTTCAATTTTATCAGTTTCTGGTCTGAATGTACCAAATAATCTGTCCCAAATGATAAGTACTCCTCCATAGTTGACATCCAAGCAATACTTGTTGCTACCTGTACAAACACTTATTGTGAAAAAATTATTAAATGTATTAATTTAAAAATTAAACTGATATTAAAACACGCTAAAACATAAAATCAAATTTTTCTATTTGCCTCCTCTAGTATGTTATAGAATTTAATAAAATCTATGTAAAATTAACAAATATAATACATAAGTACAAATTAATAATACTGTAGCAAGTCTTAACGACAGTAAAAGTTTTAATTAAAGATTATCATTGGCCATGTATAATAAATTGCATGATTTTACAAAGTGTCTCAATTCAACACAAAGGCAACGTCAATTAAAATTGTTCAAATAGAAGTTGTTTTGTCTTTGCCCTAATTACTTGCGGGCATTCCAACTGAATAGAGACTCGTTTCTTTATTAGAATTTTTTTACATACCATGGTGTACCCTGTGGTGACTTGGTGTATTTAAGATGTATTCTAAGGGTCCAAGGCTCTTAATTGCCTCCGTATGTATCCAAAACATATACAAATAGCTGAATTGGTGATGCATCACGAATTGGGCAGGCGGAATAGCTAGGGCAAGTGGCAGATAGAATACCTAAAATATTTCATAAAATTTAACATAGAGACCTATTAATAGAAATATTTAATATACTAATAAATGCCATAAATATTTAAAAAGTTAAATATTACAAACAGAAACCACTCATAAAGTCTATGAGCATAAGTAGTGCTATATTGAAAGATATTCTTAAAATGTTCTATAATAACTTAAAAAAGCATTCTAATTTTGATAAGTATAGAAATTTTAATCTAGTGGCACAGGGACTCCCTGGTTTTTAATAAATTTGATAGTAGATAGAGGCTGCGAGTCGCATGAATTTAATAATGATCGAAATTGTTTTAAATTGAACGTCTAAGGATACTTAGTATGTAACCATAAACGATTATTTAAATTTTTAAACGATAAACGCAATTTGTAATTAATAAATAGAGGATACGGACGGGTTTGCAAATTATGATTTTTTTTTGTAAATGTTACTTAAACGAATCGTTAATTACGTGGTCATTAATCTAAATTCAATATATAATTAACAATTATAATTAGGAAATTATGAAGCAAGGACGTTTTCACTTATTGCATTTAATAGACACAGACTAAATGGACTAAAACTTTATTAATATTAATGATTTCTTTTTTATGATATTTTTTTGTTTTTTATGATATGTAATCTAATTACAATTGAAAACATTGATTTACTGATAGAAATAGGTTTATATGTAAGGCTGTAGTTGTTGTATGTAGTTTTAACTGTAAATAAAAATATTCTTTTTTATTGTCATAAATGGTATTATAACCCGCCTGCCTAGCGTGGTGATTAAGGCAAAACACCCTCCTTTTGGGGGAGGCCTATGTCCAGCAGTGGACTTGATAGGCTATTGATGATTGATGAAATGGTATTCTCTTTATTACAGAGCCCATGGCCAACTTCATGGCAAACCACAATTTGGTTGTAAAAGACATTTGTGTCGCAAAAACGTCAAGTTTAATTCGATTTGCCTCCAGCAAAACTAACCGAGAAAATATAGTAGGTACAAGTACAATTTCATACTGGTATTCTGTAAGGGCGTGGTATATTCCGGACGAGCCAGCTTAATCAGAACGTCAACATAAGCTTCAACTCACTCAAACTCAAGAAGACAAATAATAATTACAGCTTAGTACTTCATATAGCATTTAAACTATAAACTATACTATATCTTTTTTTAAACTTGAAGCCTGTATATTTTATATTATTAGTTAACCGGACCATATTTGCTAACTCAAACTATTAAATAAAAGCTTTGAGGGCCGAGAACGCGCTCGTGGGTCTGCAAGGTCTAGGCGTGTCCATGGAGGACCATTTATCCTAGGTAAGCTCACTGCTCGTTTGCCTTCGTATTCGTAAAAAATCAATTGATTCTCTCAACTTTTATTCGATTTAGCGTAAAACTTTGTGTAGGTTTATATCATGTTTAGGTACTTACAAAACCGCACCAGCCTTGCAATACCGATTGTCTGATACCAACTCCCATATTGAAGTCCTCAGACGTGTGGTGGACTTGATGCTGAGCCCATAGTATGTGAACCTCTAAAAGTATGTATATGATTATTTATAAACAAATTTTTAAATAAATTGTATTAGAGATTTGTATTTTTACGTTAAAAATAACTAAGTAGTATTTTTGTGCTCTAGTTAATATATTGGATTACTAACAATTTATAATTAACATGACGCTCCTTCTTACTAACATCCGAATCTAAGATAAATGAAGTTACGAAATCATTACTAATTTAGCAATAATTAAAAATAGTTAAGAAATAATACACAGCCCATTTGATAAAAATGTCTGTCTATCAAGAGATGACTATGATTGTTCATCCGTAGACTCACACGCAAGACGCGACGAATACCTTTACAGAAAATAAAAAACACGATCGAAAGTTATTAATATTATAGGTTACGCTAAGGCACTTACCATGGCATGCTCTGTGCATCCAGTAATAGCAGAAATCGACTCCCAGTGCGGCTGCATACCACGTCAATGTATTATCCCAAGGGAGGTCTACGATTCTAAAATTACTATATATCCATGTGTATAAATATGACTCTGCCCCGCGCCAAATTAATCTAGGAAAATATCAGCTATTTAAACAAAATGTTTGCGTGTTTTTGCTGACATAAAATAAACATACAAACATAAAATATATATATAAAAAAAACGTTTTTAGTCAATATTTAAATTGTATAAAGACTACGTCGTCCTCAAATAATACTTCAAAATTAAATCACAGTAAACTCAGCCGTTAAGAAAAAGCAACCTTACCTTCCGCATTCTTGAAATAATCCGTGTGATACGCTTGTTACGCCATCATTTAGACGTATTCCTTTTTGTCCTTTTAATCTTAGCACAATATGCTCTATTATCATAAATATTAAGAAATAGGGGAATGACTGCAATAGAAAAGATGAATTAGACAATTTCCTCATAATATATTAGCTTCTAAAAGCCATTTCAGTTTTCACTATGAGCCAATGTCACTATGAGCAACATTTTTTATTAAGGACTTATGCAGTTTTAAAATTGATAATCATAATAATTATGTTAGTTAATGATTCTGATTGGAGCGTGAAATTGTAGTGACTAAAATTACTAACCGCAAGAGTCAAAACGTAATTTAAGACGTATGCCAATGAAAAGTGCGGTGTGCCGTATGACTGTCAATTGTTTACTTGACAGCGGTTATAAAATCAGTTTGATTTTTGAGTGCAGAAGATGAGTAATGATTAAATTAGTTATATTATATAAAATATGTACCATATACAATTCTTACTCAGGTTTTAACAGTTAAAAATTATCTTTATTGTTCTCCAAGTAAATTGAAGGCTTACCCTTTGTTGTTGAGAATTTCAACCATATAACGGAATACTCCATTTATTTTAATTGTTCACACCGAATAAAACTTTATTATTAGAACTTCACAAATTTTACGCATAAAATCACGAATACACACAGTATTAAAAATTTCGCGATTGTAGTTTTGTTGCAGTCACAATTACCTACGATCCTCCGATATGAGTAATGAGAAAGAGAAAATATACAGTGACAGTGACATTACAAGATATGAATCTTCTACTCGTACTACATATGTTTGACAATAACCGAGATTGATCATAACTTAAGATGTCGTTATTCTGATTTGAAATTGACAATGTCCATTTTTACATAGGAAGTCTTTTATTTGACCAAGAAGTCTTTATTCGATTCGCATGAGTCATTTAAAGTGAAAACGAGTGTCAGAAAAAGATTAAATTGAGCGAAACTGTAACATCTTACAAATTATTGTAAAAGTAAGCTTATAAATGGTTTTAAAGTTTCAATTAAATTTATATATTTGATATTTCTTATAACTTATAGCAAACTTTTCTTATTTAATTATTCGTCTCACAGATTATGGCGGCTTTTAATATTATTCAACTTAAGTGCTATTTATTGTATTCATACTTGTAAATTATTTGCATTTTGATAAAGTTTATTATTTTGTCTTTGTTTTGTTATCACAATTAAATAGTTGTTAATTGTGCATAACTAATATTAAAACATGATAAGTGTAAATGTTATGCATATTACGATACGTATTGCGTATTTATTAGAAATGTCTCAATTATTTAATCTTTAAGAATTTTATCTGTACAATATTTAACTATTTACGATAAATTCAGAAATTAAGAATTTATGGTCTTGTGTAGAAGTAAGAAGTAGGTTCTCAACCAATCGGCAGACTTATTAAGTAGAGATTATTAAGTATTATCAATAATAAAAGAAATCAATTTATAATTAATAATTTAGAAATTTGTATTAATCATTAGTGATATAATATTTAGTATCTTTATATTGCGTGAAAGAGACTTTTGATTAAACTTTTAAAGTAATAGCCGAAATATGGTTTTCTTAAAATATCATGATATATATTGTTAAAGAAATTAAATAGAGTAATTGTATTACAAAATTACTGCTCTTATAATGACAGTATTCGTTTTATATTACAATGACTTGTAAACACATTTACTATTGACAAATTAAACCTTGAATAAAACGCTGTCAAATGAATTGAACATGTGTTGTAATCTCAAAATTTATAATTAAGCAAAAAGTTTACGACACCTCTTTCATAATCATTTTAAATAATGCCTATAACGGCTTTTCTTCGTGCAAGGCTTTTTTGTTTTTTTATTATAAGCGAATCAGAGGTGAGAATTTAATTAAAACAGGTTGTGAAAGTAAAAATAAATTCTGTAAAAATGGTGCGTTTATTTCCAGGACATTTTTGACTGTCACGTGACGTGAAAAAGGCTCATAGGCCCTAAAAAGGTATGCCTTAGGTAGATACATTTCTATTTCTGTTCCTATTGTCCTACCAAACCGGTTTTTTACCTTAACGGGATACAAATGGATTGCTACTCATCGACTTATTTCGTTTCAGTAATTATTTAATCTAATATATATTATTATATAATATACTAAAAAAGTATATATACATAAAGAGTATATTCTAACAGTCTGTCTGTTACACTTAGATGCTTAAACCATTTTACTGATGTAGATACAACTTAGTAAAAGATAGACAACAGTTAATTTTTATATTTATATTGCGAAGAATGACTTTATAGAAATGTGGATGACAAGGTGAAACCCCTGAGCAAATAAATTGTGAACCTAACATAATAAAGATAAAAGTTTATTTCGTTTCAGTAATTTAGTGTTGCTAACTTAGAGACATACCTGTCTAAAGAAGTTTGGGACATCTTCGGGCTTCTCATAGATAGTTTCTTCAGTAGAATGTAAGTAGAACATTCGTCCGATACCTTTCAAATGTGACACAAAGACATCAGATAACTCCTTATGTATTGTTAAGTTTCTATATAGAACTTCTGCCGCCATCTTTGTTAGATTATTTACTATCTGGAAAAGAAAATATGAATATATACTAAAAAAATATCTACTTTATCTCAAAATATCTAAAAATATATAATACTAATTACCACCTGGTTTGTAAAATAGACTTTATCTAGAAGAACCGGCAAGAAACTCGGCAATTACTCTTTTCATAAAAAAAGTTTTTTCAATTCGCAATAACATATATGTACTTAAACTAAACTACTTAGACATAATATTTTAGTTGAATTAAAGAACAATAAAAATTATTTATTTGGGTTTTTTTATCTTTACATCAGGTAATTAGTTTTAATGAGAGTATTTTGGCCGTCTTTACTAGCTGGGCAACTATGCGAGTTGTTAAAAAAACGTTGTACACATTAATTCTCTTTAATTATTTTTTATTGGGTTATTCACTTTTCTATTTAAAACGACTGGTTCTTATTTTATCAGGTAATTAAGCAAGAATTAAAAATTGGTTTTCGCGTAATTAAGGAGCTTGAATTTAAATTAAATTTAACTCTAAACTTTATTTTAGCCAAGATTAATTAGATTGCCATTGGATTCAGAAACCGATATACGACTAGTGTCTTAATAATTATAATAAAAACTTTATTTGAACTAATGACTGTAGTTATTAATAAAAACTGCCGCACCCATACCTTTGTACCCTTGAGTTATTTTTTGAAAAAAATAACTCATTGTTTTCATTTATATTTAATAATAGTTTAAGTATATTGAAAAACAATTGACACTCAAAATGAATCTTTATGACCCTGTCACTATTTTATTTATACACCTATTGTTTTTTAGGTTGGAAATAACAATAAAGATACTTAAGAGAATATGACTGCAATATATAACGTAATAAGTACCCATAATATTTTATTGTAGGAGTTCGATAATTTTATCTGTGCAGTTGGATAAAATCGCGTAGAAACTCTTTTCTTTTCAACATAAGATCCTATTTAACATTCCAATAAATTCCACAGAAAGTGATATAAACGATCCAGTTGAATTACTTTCATTGATCAAGTCAAGCGTGATCGCCGCAAAATTTTCTAAGATTAAAGTTAAGATTGCAAAAGTTTAAATTACTTGAGCCCCGTCTGCGCAATTTATGAGAACTGTTGTATTTGAATATTCTACATTTAAATATTATTGATGATAATGTTCTACAGACTGCAATCAACATTTATTACAATACTCAATTATGTCAAAATAGGAATATTACCTAAGGTTTTAGAGTGCCGTATTTTATGAAAGATTGAGCGCTAGTACGTCGACAGAATGCTAACAAAATCAAGTTCTTCCAAAGATTTCATCGTTTAATTTTTATTTGTTGCTGGAATATTTGAGTGCTTTATATTTTTCAAATTAAACCTTACAAATTTAGTTCAGAAACAGATACACATTACAAACAGGATTTGAATAATTAAACAATAAACACTCTTAATTAAAATTATACGTCATATTTCCAGTAAATTTATAAAGCAGTTTTTTCTCTTGTGAATTTATTTATTTATTTCTAACAAGATATATAGATACATGTTTTTATCTGCATTACCAACGGTAAATGGTAATATAGCAAGCACAGTAATCGACTAGAAAGTTAATTTTTGCTGTTAAACAGCTACTTATGTATTATCTATCCATTTGGGTTTCGTGTTAGTACACGATGTGTGACGAATGTGAACCGTTTAGCGCGTTCTAACGGTTCAATTACTTTCAATTTAGTTCTTGCCACAAATATTCACCCATTAGGTACACTATCGAGAATACATTACATCAAGTATATTAGGCTTAACTATTTGATGATCCGTGGCCTTAATTGTATCGAATTTGAATGATTGCCGTGTATATTTCTACAGTGCGTTGTGCTACATGTTTTATATTTAAATAAACAGATTTATTCAGTATATAGTGGGCGACGCAGCAAACGGTACTCCTTTTTTATAGTATAGCGGACAACGGAGCAGGTAGGTCTCCTATATGGTAAGAGTACATCGCCGCTCATCAATAACGGCGCCACAGTCCGCGCTTTGGTTGTGTTGGTGGCTTTTTACGCCACTTACGCGGCAATTTTAAGGGCCTCCGATATCCTCACTTACTCTGTGAAATGCAGTAATAGTACCATTTCACGCTGAGTGTTCTGTGAGCACGTGGTATCACCCCGTGGTTCAAATCCCGGTCCGGACATTTATAATTTAATTTATAATTTATGCAGTCTCTGGAAGGGCTGTACAGTAGCCGGGCGAGTGACTTAATACTGACGCATCCGTGGGAGAGCCATGCTGAAGCATATGCTGACGCACAAATTGGGCCGGCTTGTCCGAAGTGATACCACGGACTCACAGAATACTCACCGTGAAACGGTGTTTGTAATGCATTTCACAGAATAAGTGAGGATTTCTGAGCCCCTTTAAAATGCCACCTAAAAAGCCAGTGGCAATACAATCATGCAAGGATTATGGTGCAGTTGTTCATGGGCAGAGGTGTTCTCTTAGAATATAGGAGACTCACTTGCTCCGTTGTCCGCTATAGAATAAAAAAGGCTTTATAAATGCTTAATTTGTATAGAAAAGTAAGAGTTTTATAAACTAAATGTATCGTCACTGCATTGTAGTATAAAGCATCACTGTGTTAAATATATCTCGCTCGTTCAGGGAAATGTACCAAGATTACATGTGAGACCCCCGCTACTGATAATTAAGTTATAATGTTGCTGTATGTTGTTTTTAATTGATAGATATGACTTCGACTATATCAAGTAGATAACATTCTACCATTCACGTGTTTATTTTGCGTGCTCTTGCCTATTTAGCTCAAGTTAGACAGATAGATTGGACATTATAAGATATAATAACGACAAAAATAGAGTGGTCCTTTCGAATATCACATTAAAATCTTTAAAAAAACTAGAATTTGTTTTAAGGAGGTAGTTTTAAAGATATTTCAGCAGGTGGAGCAGGAGCAGGTGGATCTCCCATATGATAAGAGAACACCGCCGCCCATGGACAACCGCGCCACAATCCGCGCATTGGTTGTGTTGCCGGATTTTTACGCCTCTTAAGCGGCACTTTTCTACGACCTCCGATATCCTCACTCACTCTGCGAAACCTATTACAAGTACAGTTTCACGCTGAGTATTCTGTGAGCCCGTGGAATCAATTCGGACGAGCCGTCCTAATTAGTGCGTCAGCATATGCTTCAGCATGACTCTCACAAGGGTGAGACAATATTAAGAAACTCGCCCAGCCACTGCCAAGCCCTTCCAGAGACCGGATAAATTATAATTGTCAGGACCGGGGTTCGAAACCGATACCTTTCGCTTCATGTTACACTTTTAAAACCATTAAGCTACGACGCTTTCTCCTATCAACTTTTTGCTTTCTTTCAACAAAACAAACGGTTTAATCTTAATTACAATCTATAAGCAAGAAGGAGGTATTTTTGTAAGATTTTTATAGCTACAGAAAGTATTATTTATTTTTAAAACTTAATACAACTATATAAATGATTCAAATGAACATTTTTCTTACCTTAAATATGAATATGCAGTTTTGTTTTTATAAATAATTTTTAATGAGAATGTTTTTCAGCGTTGTGGAGGAAATAATACAACATTCATTTTTATCCACATTAAACATCGCTCTGTACAAAATATATTACAGTATTGCTATGATGACTTTTTTTATTCTATAGCGGACAATGGAGCAAGTGGGTCTCCTATATGGTGAGAGAACACGGACCCCCCTGAACAACCGGGCCACATTCTGCGCATTGGTTGTGTTGCCGGCTGTTTACGCCTTAAACGGCACTTTTATGGGCTTCCGATATCCTCACTCACCTTACGAAACACAGCAGTATTAACAGTATTATTATAATTACCGTTTCACGCTGAGTATTCTGTGATATAGATATTAATTGATGCCAATAATATTATACAGGTTCCGTTAGCCTTAATTAGAATAAAAGAGATAACGTTATAGATATACTTAATTTAATAAATGGACCACGATCCAAATACGAAAGGTTTGGCATTGAGTAGTTTTATCTTCAGAATGCGAAGATTCAAGTCAACAACAACGTTGAACGTAATTGTTGAATCCACACAAACAGGACTTTATTATTCATTGAATACTGAGTGTCGCGTACCTGCTTATACAATCTAAATATAGTATTTATTTATTTATATTTAAAAATAAAACCCGTTTACGTATGTATGTATGTTGTTTTGATACAACATTATTTATTTTAATTAAACTTAAAATATGTTAGTATTCTGGTATTCGTTACAATTAATATAATAACCTTAGAGGTTATCTGCGGCTTTTGTGTGTAATAAGTAAACTTAAATGAAAATAATTGTTTTTCTTTATTTTTCACTTTTTAACTTGAATAGTACATGCAATTTTGCATTTATGAAGTGAGGCTACCTAAATGTGTTAGTATTCTGGTATTCCCAACAATTATTATAATGGTCTTTGAGGGTATGAACAGTTTACTTTGGTTAAGGAAAATAATGTTTCTTTTTCTTCATTTTTTACCTTTTCACACAAACACTACATGCAATTTTCTGGCTACGATAGAGGTTCACATAGAAATCGGTAATTGTATAAAAATAAAAATATTATTAAAAAACATATAGATTAAAATAATGAGCTGAAAACCGGCGCTGTCGATACATAGGATCTCAGTCCAAGTGTGCTTATAACACATATGGCCTGGCTCTTTTCCAAAGCTAAAAGAGCATCTTTCACCACATCAAACAACTCACTACATTTAAAACCAATGTTTGATCTATAAGTACCTGTGGTATGAGATTATGTGTGTTAAAAACTTTTATATTTAAAAAAGAAATTTTTTCAATAGCGGGCAACGGAGCAGGTAGGTCTCCTATAAGGTAAGAGAACACCGCCGCCCATGAACAAACGGGCCGCAGTCCGCGCGTTGGTTGTTGCTGGCTTCTTACGCCGCTTAAGCAGTACTTTTAAGGGCCTACATCCTTAAATTTTTAGATGAAATCGTTACGGAATTATAATGGATAATATACGGAATTCTGGTATATATTGGGCACCCAACGATAAGATGGTTTAATTTAAAATAGATTGTGATAATCACTTTACAATTTTTACTATATGTTCATACAATTCTGATAACAAATCATGTTGAAATATATTGAATAATTATTTGACGCGAAAACCTAAACCAATCCCAGGGAAAGGCAGTTACCAAAGTTCTAATATTCCTTTTTTAACTACTTCAAAAACGGACTTTACATTCGTTCTATACATTCTTACATTGTCAATAAGGAAATAGGAAAATAACGGATGTATCAAAGATTAAACTACCTATGATATTGTTTAACTAAGAGATACTTAAATTTGTTTACAAACATTCAAGGTCTTATAAATGTATTAAAATATTCCACTGTCGTTGATAATTCAATTCTCGAAAATTCAGACAGATTTGACTATTTTTCTTATAGAATGCGTAAAACAAACCTTTTATATTAGAAACCATTTTTTAATGAAGATCGGAAGTGTCACCTAGGATACATGTTACAGCCACGGACATGCAGATCCCTTTGTAGGTATCGGTTCCGCAGGCAGATTTTTAGGGATATGTACGATGTTTTCTTGAAGGTCCTCAAGTCATGTTGGATTGGAAATACTTCAGCAGGCAGCTGATTCTACAAAGTGCGCGGCACAAAATACCTCTAAAACGGTTAGTTGTAGCAAACATTGAGGTGATAAGATTAAAACTTTCCAGATGTTAATTGATGATAGTTTTTAGTTTCAAATATTAATCCAAACTTCAGAACACAACCAACATTTATAATCCATCTCGAATAATCTCTTCAAATATTATTGAGACACTTGGTTTAGTTTTCTTATTTATTTTTATATAGATAGCGGGCAACGCAGCAGGTCTCCTATATGGTAAGAGAACACCGCCGCCCATGGACAACCGGGCCACAGTCCGCGCATTGGTTGTGTTGCCAGGTTTTTACGACACTCACGCGTTATTTAAGGGGCTTCCAATTAATTACTCTGTAAACATGTTTTCGTATGACTACAACTCAGGGACCCATAAGTTATGCTTAAATGACTCAATTTTGAATATTTTGTATTCTAAAGTATTTGTCAATAATGCTGATTTGACAATTTGACTGCACGAACTTAACCTACATGGAGTTCAAAGCTATAACGAAACAAATATACAGTATATAGAATACTTTTGTTAGTTAATATATTGTAATTCAATGGTTTTTAGTTATAAATAAAACATTATATACATACATTATTCATAAAAAACCCGTCTGCAAGGCGTCTCAGGTTGCAGTGTAATGTTATGAGAGACCAGCCGAGACATTTCATAAGCAACAAGCTATTTATTCATAGAAATTTAGACTACAAAAAATAATTTACACAAAATTTTCATTTCTACCATACTTGCCTTCCTCTGAACTATTATTAGTACCTATTTTTCCGTTTAATGTTCTTATCATTTTCATAACATTTTAATGGTATTTTTGATTAATTTAGAACTACTAAATTAGCTCTAATTTAAGTCCTATAAAGTATTTTTAGATAACGCTTATCTTATATGGACAATCTTTCTGCACATATTGTGGTGATGCACAAACTTTTATCACTAAGAGATTGCTAAAAATCCTAAGTATAATTATCATCAAGTTCCAGGATGGATTTTTTTTGAATTTAGATAACACTAATTAGATTCAAATTTTAGTAATTTTAACGTAAGCCTT
>DWCF01002405.1:0-24156 GCA_018230265.1 Delias oraia | reverse complement strand
ATATGCTGACGCACTATTTGGGCCGGCTCGCCCGAAGTGATATCACGGGCTCACAGAATACTCAGCGTGAAATGGTATTTGATTTTGTTTCGTTGAGTGAGTGAGAGTATCGGAGGCCTTAAAAATGCCGGCAACACAACCAATGCGCGGACTGAGGCGCGGTTGTTCTTGGGTGGCGGTGTTCTCTTACCATATAGGAGACCCAACTGCGCCGTAGTCTGCTATAGAATAATAAAAAATAATTTATTTCGAGTATGAATAATACCTACTACATGTATTCATCTTATGGCAGTAACAATTATAGCAGAGTTGAATATTATAATTGCACTATGTACAAATCGTAAATAGAAATAGTTCTATATGATGACCGTCTTTTCATTCTAAACTGAAGTTTTATTTATAAAAATATCTGTCGCGTAAGCATCAAGTATAAGTGTGGTAGGCACAAGTGTGGTTACGTATTCCGTTCATCGTTAAGTAAATATGACCTACATTTTCGTGGAAGCTTAATAAAAAGCTTTTATATGGAATTTACGAAAAAATGATTCCTGAGATGAAATCCACTTATTATCACTTTGTTGAATTTACCTCACCTTACTGCGGATAAAGTGGGAAGGGAAATAAATCTATATCCTTCATTCGATTTTATTATTACTACTATATTTCTATAAATTTAATAAATTCTATTTTTTTCGTAGTACCTTCTGATATTTTTATTACCTACCCTTTTCTACAATTACTACAATTCTTATATGGTATTCAAAAGTTAATAATTAAATTTATTTTCAATAAACTATATTTAAAGCTAGTGGCAATGTGCAGGCCACATTCCACGTAGAGGAAATGGGTGATGGGGCTAAAGAGAGTGGAGACCACGGACCAGCAAGCGCAGCGTAGGACGTCCACCCACAAGGTGGACAAATGACCTTATAAGGATCGGCGGAAGACGCTGGATGCAGTTTGCCTCCGACAGGTATGCGTGGAGGTCCGAACGAGTGGCCTATGTCTAGAAGTGGACGGCCTACGGCTGAAATGATGATGATCATGAAACTTATATATGCTAATTCATCACAGTGGCCTTTCATGATATTTTTTATTGTACTATACGGGCAAAGGAACACGTGGATCTGCTCTATGGTAAGAGATCAACATCGCCCATGGGCAACCGCGATACAGTCCTCGCTTTGTTATGTTTTATGACGCTTGCACGGGACAATTTCATTGGTTCTCGTTACATGATGGTGTTTTTTCTTGGCTTGCAATTATTTTTATTTGTGTTTTTAATTTCGAACTCAAACTGATTTATACGGATATTCAACGAAAATACATATACATTATTTTTTAAAGTTTATATAATTTGATTATTTATTATTACATAACGAAAACCTAGCAATAGTACCTCCATTTTAGACTTTCTTTCGAACACAAGATTCAATCATTATTCACTTTTTGACCTCGTCTCAAATTTTTTTAACTAACCTAAAATTTCTGAAGTCTGTAATAAATAACCGCTTTAATGTAATTCTTTGTAGAAAGTTAAGCTTTTTGCCTCGACTCGCCGCGCACTGTGGCGATTAGATACAAAAGAGGTTGTCCTTAAACAAAAGATATTTACTTTGGGTCGATTAAACTTTCTTAAAACGATATCTTGAATGAGGCGCTGTCCTCATCTCGGCTTCCTTATTTACTTAGGCTAAAGTTTTTGAGAGATTTTGTTATATACTTGTAAAAAATATATTTCTTTAATATTTCTATTATAGCTGGCTGGTAAAGCATCCTAAAAAATGTAACGGATGTCATAAAAAAAACGGATTTTGTGTTTAAATTGTAAAAATAGAAAAAATTAAAAATTATATTGAAGGGATTGTAAATTTATATAATTAACGTTCATTTATTTATAGGTGAGTTGGGTTTTGTTGTAATTGTAATTTATATAACTTCTAAATTAATATTATATTCTAAAATAATATATGCTTTTTTTAGAGCAACACATTGGTGTATTTTTTTTAATTTACAATCCATAAGAAAATTAGTTTTATTTACTTATAATACAAACACAGTCAGTGAGTGAACGAAGTGAAACAGTTTTTTGCAAAGATATAAATTATTACTTAAAGTTTTATACAATTTTTACTATTTTTACTGTCGTAAAGAATTTATTCACTTGTAAAGACAAAAAAACCAACATTTAAGGCTCTTTTTCGGGTGTATGTGATTGGTTTATAATTACATTTAAATATTTTGTTTAATATACATTTTTAAAAAGTTCAATTTTCTTAGCTTCTTTGAATACATCCATGTCAAGTCAAACACGACATCTATTAATAAGGCTTTTGTGAATTACGCCGAAAATTTAAAATAATTAAGAAAAGCTATAAAGTAGACTACTGCAGTGATTTTCTTTACATACTTTTTTGATTGATTAAGGCTTCGACTTTTGACTTGATTAAGGCATATGGACCTTTTAATTGAAATTAAACTGACACAAGCGTAGAAATGTATCTGCTTCATACCTTAGATATATTACACTAGATATATTATTTCTCTAGGAATTTCGTTTCTATCATAAAGACTATTATGGCTATAGAATTTCTTGGGAATTACGTAAGAAAAATTGATCTCGAATAGAAATCCCGAACGTGCAGAACAATCGTTGAAATAAATGGACCTTTCTAACTTTTCAATTCTTCGTACCCACCTGCTCTCAGGGTTTTGTTATTCAATTCATTACCTTTTCAATATGATCGAATTCTATAAATCATAAGTGACAGATGGGTAAATTATTAAATTATTTTATATAAGGCAAATAATGACAGGTTGTGTTGAAATTAATTACTGTGTATTAAATAATAATGGATGTAATGAGGGCGTTGTCAAGGCGCTTATGAAATCCCGAAGAACCTTAAATTATTTCAGCTCGATAATTTAAGTAGTAGAATAATAATATAATAAAAAAGTAGAATATTGAGTAGATAGTATGTTTTCTATAGTATAGCGGACAATGGATCGGGTGGGTCTCCTATGTATCTGGTAAGAGAACACCGCCGCCCATGAACAACCACACCAAAGTCCGCGCATTGGTTGTGTTGTCGGCTTTTTACGCGACTTAAGCGGCATTTTTAAGGGCCTCCGATATCCGCACTCACTCAGGGAAACAGTACTAGTACCGTTTCACGCTGAGTATTCTGTGAGTCCGTGGTATATGCATATGATTACAGCCTAACGTGGCCGGCTCATCGGAACTGAGACTACAGACCCGCAGAATACACAACATGAAATGGTAGCTGTACTTGAAACGGTACCTTTACTGTGTTTCCGTGAGTGAGGATATCGGATGCCGTTAAGAAAAAAAGTCCCATAAAAAGTCGGCAACACACCAATGCGTTGCCTGTGGCGTAGTTGTCCATGGTGGTTGGTGGTGTTCTCTTACCATATGCTAAGAGAATATCTCAAAAGTCTCCTATATAGGAGACCCACCTGCTCCGTTGTCCGCTTAACCATAAATAAATACATTCTATCACTACATTAAGATAAACTGAGTAACGTATAAAATTAATTGAGCTTATTAAGTGAAATGTATTCGTAGAAATTATAAAAGCACTTTTCAAGATTTATTTGTTTACGGCGCTTGTAATGAGGAACTGGGACAAACTGGATGGAGAAAACTTCAAAATATCCAATTAGAAAGAGAGACGAACATTAACGAGTTTTATAGTTTAACTACTTCCTTATTCCAATCTTTTATTTGCACTCTCGTTAAGAATTTTATTAGACTTGTTACGCTTTTAATGAATAAAATAGATGACATTTTCAGTGCACATTTCAAATTTAAAAGGCAAAACGTGCTTCTGTGCTTTCCAATAACCTTTGTGATAAATCAAAAACTAAATATTATATCTTAAAGGTATAAACTCTTTTTCCCAAAGAATAAACTGAGTACTGCACTGATTTTCAATTTCTAAATTGATCAAATTCAGTAAGAGCTTGAGAGCCAAGAATCTAAGTGGTCCTACAACGAAGTAAGAGGTATCGAATTCGATCCCCGGTGCAAATTAAATTTATTTATTTTATAATTTATTCGGCTCTTTAAAGGGCTTGACAGTGGCCGAACGAGTGTCAATACAGCCACACTCGTGAGATAACCATGTTGAAGCATTTCCTTAATTTAGGCCGGCTCGTTGGAAGTAGGTACCACCAAGGGCTCAAAATATCAACTGTAAATATAAAGATGACGTTTATTTTATATAGCATACAAAATTTTCCATCAATATGTATTAAAATCACTAGTAACCTAAGATATTCTCAGTATGTAAAAAAATATTCTACTTTAAGTAATTGAGTAAATTATTCTAAAATTCAGTAGAATGTGCTAAACACGTATAATATAATTCATATTGATCAAACTACGGAGTTTGATTATATACCTTATTACGGAATAAGGTTAACCTAAATTACTTAGACATGAAGAAAGCCTGTGTAAGTCTCAGCCGACACAAATAAAAGGCACTTGGCATCCATTCAGAGGTACTGAGAGAAATTAGGCCAAATTCCCGTATAGCCTTAACGTCGCCGCCCCAGACCTTTACTAAGAGCAAGATTTTATTGTGGCACTTTTATTTTAGCACTTTTAGGTGTTATATTACAGGAAATTGTTTTTATTTCGGCAACATGACAACAGACTTAGGCGTCGTTAATGCTTAATCTTGTTACTTTCTGTACATACCAATCCCAGAGAGTTCATTACCGAGCCAAGTGATGAGATAAAATTTCTTACCCCTGACTAACTCTTGTTTTATATACATATGTAAATCGTTTATTTGCTGTAATTGAGATACTACAGTTAAACTCTTCCGTTTTACTTTTATTTTTTTAATGTCATAGCGGACAATAGAGCAGGTGGATCTGATATATGGTAAGAGAACACCGCCGCCCATGGACAACCGCGCCATAATCCGCGCATTGGTTGTGTTACCAGCTTTTTACGCGGTATTCTGTGAGCGCGTATCATTTCGGCCGGCTCAATTAGTGCATCAGCATATCCTTCAGTATGGCTCTCCCACAGGCTCTCTTCTTACTTCTTTCAGTGTACTAGTGTAATTGTATGTAATACAGTCGAGTAGATAAGGCTTTTTTATTCTTTCTAATAATAATAAACTTACGTGCATTCAGTGCTCTTACATTCTTGTAACTGGTATCATTCTTGACGCTTCCAAAACATATGTAGATAAAGTGAATTGTATTCCAGCTACGTAAAACTACGTGAGCCCCGAGGCAGTTCCTAATTAGAAAGAGCGGGTACTTGTTAACCCAGTTAGAAACCCCGCCGGCTAGTTCACACCGGGTTCTTTTCTTTTTCATAGTTGAAAAGCGTAACTTATTTTTTACTTTCACGGATAAAAATATTTCGCTATCACAGTCCTTTCGTCTGTGTCTTTCACAGATCACTTTCTACAATCAAGTAGGTCAGCCTTCTCTACTTACTCTTACTTAAACATTTGGTCGTCGATATTCAAATTCAGGATCTTTAGTGCAGTCTCTAGAATACTGTATCATTAAGCTATTGTAGGTAGCTAAGTGGTATTATATGCCTACAGCGAAGAGAAAGGTTCGAGTTCGTTTATTGTTCCGAATTATAAAATTTTATAATTTATTCGGTCTTTGGAAGGGCTTGACAGAGGCCGGGCGAATGTCGTAACACGTTCTTACCTGTTGGAGAGCCATACTGACGCACTAATGGGGCCGGTACGCCCAAAGTGATTCTACGATCTGACAGTATATAAACGTCAATATTATTTTAATATATATAATTTAAAATATTTTAGTATTTTATATACTTAATGATTTTGATAACTAAGAAATTTAATCCGATTTAGTAATATTTATATCCAACTTATCAAGATTTAAACTGTTATTAAGTAAACAAAGTGTTAGTAGATATTATAAATGTAAATACGGAAACATTGTCCTGCAATAAAAGAGCGCCGAGATGAATAATAAAACAGCCTTCTTATTTGAACTGGAAGGAAATTCTATCTCACTTCCGGCTCTTCCTTAAATAATAATGAATGGTGTTTGTAGGGCAAAGATTTTAATAATCATATATATATAAATTGCTGTACTTTTTTTATGCTATAGCGGACAACGGAGTAGGTGGGCCTCTCTATATAGTAAGAGAACACCGCCACCCATGAACAATTGCGCCACAGTCCGCACATTGATTGTGTTGCCGGCTTTTTACGCCGCTTAAGCTGTATCTGTTTAAATTATGTGCTTATAAATAATACTGAGTTCTGATAGTTAGTGGGATGATATATTTATCTAGTCTGAAAAAATATCAAATTTTTATTTTTATTACTTACTAATAGTAGATAGTAATAAAATCGATTATACTGAAATTATAATAAACATACAATTATTCTTTATAATAACATTTTCAACAGACTGACCTTATAAATACAAATTTGACCTTTGATTATCAGGTATTGGAGCAAAAAGGCTTGTCTAATCTTGAATAGTAAATCGGCCATCGATGTCTAGATGAGTTCAACGGTTGATTTATTAAGTATAAAATTTTGAAAAACTTCTTTATTTTATTCCATAGTATGCTGCGTGACTTACAGATATTTTTATATCAAAATAATTAACGTAGCGAGGAATAATTAAAAACGTTAGCTAAGATCATTTTAGAAAAAAGTAAAAGTGACAGGCGCAAGAAAATATTAACCACCTAGTATTTAATTTACACAACCACAATTTAATTAGATTTGTAAAGGAAGCATGTTGCCTTTCAATTCAGTATAGGATTTTGCAATTCACAGTTCTGTGTAAGTTTATTCCGACTTTATAGAAGTGTCGTTTTAGAACAGAACATCTACAAATCTGTGTCCTATTATTTTATTCTATAACGGACAATGGAGCAGGTGGGTCTCCTATATGCCGCGGATCATAAACAAACGCGCCACAGTCCGCGCAATGGTTGTGTTGCCGGCTTTTTACACCACTCTGCGAAACACAGTACAAGTATCGGTTCGGTTCGGACGGTTCGGTTTCCCACTGCAACCATAAAACAGAAAAGATTTTAGTAACAACCATGGTTTCAAAAGCCATAACAATAAATAAAATCTTTATTAATGTGAATTATCTATTTTAATTTGGGAAGAATTAATGATAATATTTTGTTTAAAATCATTCTCAAATCAATAACTTATCGCGGTAATTGCCATTCCATACTTGTAACCAAATAAGAAACTCTCATTTCTTTGGACATCTCAACTTTTCTAATCACTTTAAGAGGAAAGTTTGATTAATTTTTCTAAGTTTTCTCATAAATTCTAATTATTATTACATTTTGTTTATTAGTTTCATTTATCTGTATTATTTATATATTGGTAGAAATATGATAAACTTAATCACTTATTCACTATAATGATGCGTTATAAGATTTGTCTTGATTATATATTTACTTTTATAATATATATTTTTTATAGTATAGCGGACAACGCAAATACTTTATGATAAAAGAACACCGCCGCGGCCACTTACAACCGCACCACAGTCCGCGCATTGGTTGTCTTGTCGGCTTTTTATGCCGCTCAAGCGGCACTTTTAAGGGCCTCCGATATTCTCACTCACTCTGCGAAACACAGTACAGGTACAATTCAGTTTCACGCTGAGTATTCTGTGAGCCTGTTGTATTACTTCGGACGAGCCAGCCCCATTAACGCGTCAGCATATGCTTCAGCATGGCTCTCCTACGGGTAAGTATATATCTATCTAAAATATTATCTAAAAATTATCCCCGACAGAACTTTTTTTCACAGTTTTTAAAATATAGTTGTAATGTTGGGTGTACCCAAGATGTACTGTAGTACATCATAAGGAAATTGTATGCAACATCCCGATATAAATTAAAAGCGGTATGATCGTTTGAGTAGGCGGGCGCTGCATCGATCGACCGACCTCTGACATTATGACAGCGTTCACGGCTAGGGACGCCGCGAGTTTAGTTTCCTTTACAGATGAATTAATGCGTGGGACTACCGTTTCTGTGTGTATTTCTCTATTTGCTATTCTATTTCTTATATAAGTTTAATATTTAAGCAGCAAGTGCTTGTGTGTTGGTTTCATGTAGATTGCATTCAGCAGAGACCTTGAAATGTAGAAAAAATACATAATCTTTAGATCTTACTGTACCTAAAACGATATGTAGTTTAATTTTGCCGTAATGCATAAACGTACAATCCAATAAGGTCCAGCAATTGTAAGTTAATTAGTTTCAGTTTAGCTTTTCATTTCTTATGTGTCGTGGAAGTAGTTTGTCAAACACAAGCAAATTTCCATCTCAATGATTTACAATTAAACAATCATCATGTAAAGATATTTAAGGACATTGTAAGCGCTTTATTTATTTGATCTAACTTAAATTTGTACATAATAGTTGTAAGATTTACATTAAAGTAGTAATTAATGTTACATTGTAGGAGCGAAGAAATAGGTCACGCACACAGTAACAAGAGCCTCACGTTACCTGGCCAGTTAGTTCACTGTATAGAGTAGTAACCAGTATATCTAATATTTGCATACATTTTGTATTATATAGTATATATATAAGACAGGACAGGCGCATCCCCTGTTAGTGGGAGGAAAACCGCACCGCAATGTGCGCTTTCATCAGCCGGAAGTTAATTTAGCAATTTTTAATAATTAAACATGTCATCTAAAGTCCTTAGGTCATCTGTTTTATTTCAGAATGATGATTGTAGCTGCTGAAGTTGTTTTTTTATTTTAATATAAATGGTTGTAAAAGAGTAGGAGGCTCACCTAGGTCCTCCGCCCATGTACATCCCTAGCCCTTGTAGAGTCGCGGGTTTGTTGCCGGCTTTTAAGTAATATGTCGCTCTTTTCTTGAAGATCCCTAAGTCGTATTGGTTTGAAAATACCCCTGCTGGCAGGTGATTACACAGAGAAGAAGATTCTTATGAGATCATTAAATAGCGATATTTCCCAATATAACTTCACATTCCTAATAATTACAGCAAACAAATGGGTGCTGCAGTTATGAGTTATATGGAATAGTTGGGAACATAGGTATAAATATGTAACGCAGCGTATATTTATTTTGATTGCCCTGAACCCTCATTTAGGAAAATAAATGTTTACCATAAATGAAGTGAGATACCTTTTCGCCTCGTATGAAGATAAAATACTGTTACTTATCTCTATTCTGTGTATGCGGAGGCTGTATCGTGCTTTTAAACTTGGAATATCGATGAAAGGGTTAGCCTAATGGGATGCCATGACATCTAGTAGGTCATGGAATTCGTGACACGAATTGAGATCGGTATAATTAATGGATACAGGCATTTGTGGCTTAAAGGAAATAGGTTGGGGAAGTAATTAATATATTCAGTGTAATAAGGTCATAAAGACGCCCCATTGCTATTATTAAAATATTATACGTTAATTATTAACTTATTAATTGTGAAAATCACTATAGAAACTTCTATTTTGTTTTTAAGCTGTCATGACAATTTGAACTTTATAGGATCTTCAGAAAACTAGAATTTATAAATGATTTTTTTTTATTGTATAGCGGACAACGGAGTTGCTGGATCTCGTATATTACATATACATTGGTTGTGTTGACGGTTTTTTACGCCACTTTAGAATTTTAAAGGGCTCCGATATTCATTAAGGGAAACACAGTAGAAGTACCGTTTCAATTACAAGTAGTTTCACGCTGAGTATTCTGGAAGCCCGTGGTATCACTTCAGACGAGCAAGCTCAATTAGTACGTCCGCATATCCTTTGGAATGGCTCTACCACGAATAAATAATAATAATTATTATAATTTAAATTGAATAGTGATGATTTTATTTTCAAGTTAAAATCTCTCACACACGGATTGACACTGGTTTCCAAGTGTCACATAAAATAATCCTAATTTTATAGCTGACTTGCTTTTATGCTACTTACAAACCTTTTCACAAAGAGTACAGGCTATGGAGATATTAACTTTCTTGAATTAAAGTAATATCAAACTGAATTATCACAAACCTTTGATCCAGCTCCTTAGTAGATGGTCCCTAATACAAATTCTTTTCCAGTCTCCTTATTTTGTATTTGTCTTCTGAGATCAGTAATTCAAAGCTATTGTTAAATACTTCGATAGATTAAAATTTTAATCATTAATTCGAGTAAAAGGATCGAAATTTTTATTAGTGAAATTGTAGTACCTACGTATTACCAAATGAGTAAATGTCATGAAATCTCATTATTACTAAAGCCATTTTGGTTAACCAATTTAATTGTTCTATTGTTTTCATACAAAAATCGCTTAGTAGTAATTGCAGAAATAAATTCACTTTCCGAATAATGTTTTACAATAGAAAGAGGCATTTCATAAAAGTATTATTAATTAAGATGTTGATCAAAATTGAGCTTCAGGAACTGACCTAAATTTCATAGAAACCACGCCATTTTAAAAGCGGCATAAATCAAAAGAAATAAAAAGCAGTGATTATAAAAGGCACTTTTAAGTTGCCTTCGTTAACAAACTTTAACGATTAATCCGACAAAGATTCAGGCTCCTTAATTTGCAAAAACTACCTTCGCAAGTCTTAAAAGAATACCGGGAAGGAACAATTTAAACAAAGGTTAAAGAGTTTTCCCTGAATGATTTATTTTGTTGTTTTTACAATGAAGTCGGTGGATTTAGTGTTCAGAAAAAGAACTTGAAATTTATGATAATTTTTCTGAATTAATGTATAAATAATGTTTACAATATTTCATACGTACGGTTATTGAATAATTTATTTTTCTGTATTCATCACCTTCTTAGCTATTTGGTTCACGTAACTGCGTATTTCACAGTTAACTATACATTTAAGACGCGGGGAAATACTAAACATTCAAATTTAAAAGCATTTATTCAAATAGGCCCCATAAGGGGCACTTTTGTAAGTCAACTTACAATAGTAAAGCTACATTTGGTGCGGAAGACATACCTTTACGAGAAGAACCAACAAGAAACTTATACGGTTTAATTTTTTTACACCAAATTTATAATAGTTGGTTTATTTATGTTTGCTAGTTTAAAAGGTACCTGTTGATGCTTGTGCAGAAGTTTCCATGCATATTTGTCTTCTGTGTATTGGTTTATATTATAAGCTTTCTTAATTAAAGTATTTTTTACAAGATTCTTGAATTTACTTTCTGATAGTTCCGTTATCTCTTTAGGAATTTTATTACATAAGCAAAGTCAGGTCCTCAAGAAATACATTTTAGTTGTTTTAGATAATCTAAAAACAGGCACCGCTATTTTATCTTCTTCCTAGTATTAAAATTAAAATTATTTTATATATAAGATCATATTATTCATATATGTGTTATATATTACATTAAAACTATTAAATTTTAACTCTCAATGCAAAAGATATTGAAATCTTTATACTTTTTAAATTACACGTTGGCCAGGTAAGCCGACCCATCCAGTCTTCAGTTATTTAGGACTAGTAGAGTCTGTAGATATTTTGCGTCACTTTTAGTTATATTTTCAAATAAATGGCGACAAATGAATGAATGACAATGGAGCAGGTGGGTTTCTTATATGGTAAGAGAATACCGTCACCTATGGACAACCGCGCTACAGTCCACGCTTTGTGTCGGTTATGTTGCCGGCTTTTTGAGCCACTTAAGCAGCATTTTAAAGTGCCTCCGATATCCTCACTCACTCAACGAAACACAATACGAGGACCGTTTCACGTTGAGTATATACAAATTATGCCATTTTAGACGCAGAAATAGAGAATTTTAGATAAGTCATTTATTCAATTTGGTCTATTATAACAGTTATCTTATCTTACGCGAGCAATTTATGCTCAAAATTTATCGTGAGAAATAACGTGACACGAAACCTTATATAAAATGTACTTTACGCCATAAATACTTTCAAATAAGTTTGAATACTTATATACATATAAATATCTTCATTACTAATTGTAAAAAAAATTGCTTAAGTTTTTTAAGGTATATAGGAACAACGGAGCAGGTGGGTCTCCTATATTGTAAGAGAATACATTTTCAAGGGCCTCCGATATCCTCACTCACTCAGCGTGAGAGTAGAAGTACCGTTTCAAGTACAACTACCATTTCACGCTGAGTATTCTGTGAGCTGTGTGGTTTCGCTACGAACTACACCATCTTTTAGAAATATGAAACTTCGTGGCCAAAATGTTATCACCCAATTTCAAATCAAACTTTCTTGTGACAGGCATTTATTATGAGGGTACGTGCCCAATGAACTCCATTTCATATTATTATCTTCTATCATGCGTGACATCCACAAACTTCTATACAAAGCCCCAACGTTCTATTATAAGCTATTGATAGACATATTCGAATACATATACATGTATATAGGGATCCATAGTTACACATTTGTTAACAGTTCATGTTCATGTCCAGCCATCTGTATGCTGTAATGTTGTAGATCTAAGTCTAAGGTCTACGCATGTGCCGCTTTTCGCGCGTAGAGAATAAGGAATGGCAGTCATTCTTGTATCATCATCATCATCTCAGCCGTAGGACGTCCACTGCTGGATATCCCCTTCGGACCTCCATGCATACCTGTCGGAGGCGACACCTTCATCCAGTGTCTTCCGGTGACCTTTATAAGATCGTTTATCCACCTTGTGGGTGGACTTTGTATGCTGCGCTTGCATATTCGAGGTCTCCACTCTAACATTTTTCGTCAATTGCTCTACGTGCAATGTGGCCTGCCCATTGCCACTTTGGTTTACTAATTCGGTGACTTTAGTTCGTCTACGGATCTCATCATTTCTGATTCCATCACGTAGAGAAACCAGTAGCCCTTCCATAGCTCGCTGAGCGACCTTGAGCTTTGAGATGAGGCCGATGGTGGGAGACCACGTTTCCGCGCCGTAAATCATCAACACACACACTAGTTGAAGACTTTAGACTTAAGGCACTGAGGAACGTCGGACGAAAAGACATTGCGTAGTTTCCCGAACGCTGCCCAATCGAATTTGATTTGGCGGTTGTCCTCTTTCTCGAAGTTGAATCTACCTAATTTGACTACTTGCCCTAGGTAGATATATTATATGAGTCGACAACTTCGAGTACCGAGCTTTTCATAGCTTCTTCTAAAATTACCTAATTTTATTTAACTTTATCGATTTATTAGATAGTACTTAGATATTTAGATTTTGTAGTGATTGGTTTTCAATTGATTCCATGCTAGAAGTGATTTTAATATATGTTACTTAATATCGAGTAACATTTTTTTACGTTCCTCATGTTTAATTTTTTTTATTTTTTATTGTGGACTACGGAGCAGATGGGCCTCCTATTATGGTAAGAAAACACCGCCGCCCATGAACAATCGCGTCACACTCTGCGCGTTGGTTGTGTTACCGGTTTTTTACGCCGCTTTAGCGGCTCTTTTAAGGGCCTGCGATATCCTCACTCACTCTGCGAAACACAGTAAGGTACCGTTTCAAGCTGATTGTTCTGTGAGCCCGTGGTATCACTTCGGACGATTAGTGCGTCAGCATATGCTTCAGCATGGCTCTCCCTCGACTGATATAATTGCGTAAATAAATAGTTGTACTTCATTTATGTTATTTTACTTACAACTCAATGTACGATTTACAATAAATTAGTAAAATATATAGTTACTCTAAGTTACGCTATCAAAATTAATTAAAAGTGCCAAGTAATTCTTAATACTTTATTTGAAAGAAGAAACTTTCATATAACTAAAATTCTATCTCCAACTAAATTTAGATCCTATGTAATTTTGAATTTTATTCAATTATGTCACATGTGTGTAAAATGTCCCTAAACCTTTACCGTTCCACATGGATATAATAATCTCGAGATGCGGTCAACTAGAATACATAATTTATCAAAATGAAGGCTAATATTATTTTGAACATTGAATTAATTCAAACAATGAAAAAAAATTGGAAATAAGACATACACTTAGCACTAAGAAAACGAATCAGATTAACATTCTTTGCCTAGATATAAAATATCTTACTTCACTTTTACCATCCGTATTTTTGATCTGTCTGAAATAAAAGAGTCTTAGGAGGTGACTTAATTCAGAGAACTTCAATCATATAAATCGTTATTACGTGCACGAAGTGAGCTGAGTTCCAGCAAAGTGCAAAGGGTGATGCAGCTTTATATAAAGCCCGCCCGGGCGAATGCAACTACCTCATACGATCCTATCTTTATACCTTATCTTTTGAACTTGTGCCTTTTACACCAGCTAACTAAAAGCCTTTGAGTCAAATAATAGTTTATTACATTCAAAAATTTAAATTGGTTTAGAGTTTGTATAACGTGGCTGCCCAGGATTTTTCAGGAGGAAATAGTCAATTGTTTTGAACCAATACTCCATATATACGTAATTTAGATATTACATTGTCTTAGAAATAATCTTTTTACGCACCTAGTTATAAAATAATTCGAGAATACATGGCAGATCTGTCTAATAAATAATAAAATTTGTTAATACAATTTATATAATTAATAGTTCAACATTCAAGACAGTTCTTTAAAAAGTAATTCGAAAAAGCTTACCGAATATTTGTCACGTCATATAATTTATTCTTTCCTTGTCCGTAGCTCAGCTTAAATAACTTGAAACAATTACGATATTATTAAAACAAATATTAAATGTTCAGATTAAACTCTATGTAATAGGGTTGAACCAATTACAAAACCAAACCACGTCACAGCCCGGGCCAAGCTATCCGTCTCTTTCTATAAACCCCTGGAAAACCTAGATACCTAGTGCACTAAAGAATACACAAACTGAAATATACCTTAAATCTTACTTATAGAGTTTAAAGTCAAATAAGTGCTCTTTAAAGCGGAATACGTATGACCTGTTGAATTGGACGTCACGATATTGGTATAGAATCAATACAGTATTATGAGATGTTTAACTCAAACGGCAATTCTGGGATTTATTTAATAGTACGTTTTAAAATACCAACGAAATAAAAATATATGTAGATGTATGAACCAAAATGTAGAGCATTCGCAGAACCTTGGGTAATTAAAACGTCTATATTTAATTCGAATTTTATCGACATTCTATCTTTATATATAGGTATAATCACGCTGGACTTATAAATGTAAGTCCCTACCTATCCCTTACAGGCCGACAACGCATCCTCGGCTCTTCAAGGGCTAGGGATGACCCTGGGTGGAGGACCATGTTTCCTAAGTGAGCCTATTACTCGTTTGGCACCATTTCCATAAAAAAGTGAAGTTTACTTTCACTCCCTGGCCTTAATTCAAATGTATTATATATATATTTTCTCAAATATGGGAGAAAATTATGTAATATATTATTTATATTAATAGCATTTCTTTACCATATTCTTGTCTTTAATGTTTAATAAATTTTCTAACAAAAGTAAACAGAAATCAATTCAACGTGAATGAGTGCGAAGCAAAAAGCGATATAAATTAAAGTAGTACTTATGTATGCACTACTTTCTAAGAGCTTGTGCTAAATTGAATTTTCATATTTGCTCTACATTCTGTGATTTCAATAAACGGCCAAATTGAGGTCAATAAACATTATGTCATTTTCTTTATTTTATGTAACGATTCTACTTTCAAATATTTATTTGAATGTTAATAAGCCACAGGTAGAACCGCTTTTTACCCTTGGGTGAGCTATGCAGCCACGCATATGGTAACGCACTAATTGGGCAGACTCGTCCGAAGTGATACAACGGGCTTACAGAAAAATCAGCGTAAAACGGTAGTTGTAATTGAAACGGTACTTCTACTGTATTTCACTGAGTATGTGAGGATATCGGAGCCCTTAAAAATACTGGCAACACAACCAATGCGCGGACTGTAGCGCGGTTGTCCTTGGGTGGCGGTTTTACCTTACCATATAGGAGACCCACCTGATCCGTTGTCCGCTATGGGCGTATAAGAAAAATATTTATATTTTAGGATCACATAATACCAGCCTGAACTGTGTGACGTTTAGTGAGATACCGTAGCCACACTGAGTTATATGTATCAAGTCGGTAACACATCCAAAAACCACGGATTGCGGTACGGTTGCTTGGCGACAGTGATCATCAAGGGACCCGTCTGCCCCTATATCCTCTATATAATAAAAATAAGTATGTTTTTTAAACGTAAAATTTGGGTCCGTCCCTTTTTTTAAAAAAAAATGGGATCATTTACACAGACCCAATCTAAGCTTAAGAAATTTCTATGTTATAAATGTGCTATCATATGAAATGTATTTAAAAAGAACATCTTCGTCCATTATTCGTCTATAGAAAGTAAACTGGAGATAAGTAATTGATATTCAGCATAGATGTAAACATAAAAACTAATATAATTTCATAAAAAGCTTTCGAATAAAAAGCGATGCCTAGACCGTAAAAATTTCAATTAATCCTATGTCTCGATTAAGTCTAGACAATTTTTACATTTACAAAGGTGTATAATGTTTATTTTGTGTCTTTTATGATAGCATTACTTATCGTCTTTATGTGAGATCCAACACGCGATCTTTAACAGCGAAGTTTATATGAAATGGAAGGTATTCCTTATGAGTGATGAATATATAAATTTAAACCATACCTCTTTTAGAAATAGCCTGAATTTAAAAACAAGAAAATACGATATAGGCGTTCCCAAATTGATGACTAAAGAACCTTTGGATTTTCTATGTGCTGTACTTGGAGTACACCAAATGCATTATACATGGCCTAAGTCTTTTATTACGTAACAAGGTTTCGTATAATGCGTAGCGGTATGTTTGAGTACAATTTTCTAACTTATACGTGTTGATTTATTTCTTAATTTAATAGTGTAGCTCGCTCAGTCTCCGTAACGTTATTATAAAAGGTCGTATTGATTAAATGGTTATATATTTTCTCAATACCTGCATAAGAGAAAATATTACTTAATAGTGGCAATGTAAGAAGACTTGTTTTAACAACACTTGTAAACACAAACTACTCAGCGTGAAACGGTACGTGTACTTGAAACGATATTTGTACCGTGTTTCGCTGAATGATTAATGAGATCGGAATCCCTTAAACGGTGTATAACGCCGGCAACACAACCCATTCGCAAACTATGTTGTGGTTGTCCATGGACGGAGATGTTCTCTTATCATATAGGGGAGTCACCTGGTCAAAATAAAAAATATCAAACTTGTAAAACGCAACTGAATTGGACTGAAATTTTATAAGCCATTTAAACCCATTAATAATTAAAACTGATAGATCAATAGGCTGCATCAAATATCACTTGTCAATTGTAATTGACACTGTTATAATGGTCACAAATTAATTACAGTTATTGTTATAACTTCGATAAAGCTTTAGGTTGATGAAAATTGATAATTTACAAGCTCACTTTAATCCTCTTTGGACAAAATTATTTGTGAAATGTTGTATGTTTTTTATTAGATAGCAGACAACGGAGCAGGTGGGTATTCTATATGGTAAAAGGACACAGACGCCCATGGACATCCACATCACAATCTGCGCATTGGTTGTGTTACCAGCGTTATACGCCGCTTAAGCGGCACTTTTAAGAGCCTCTGATATCCTCACACACTCTGTGAAACAGTGCAAGTACCGTTTCACGCTGAGTATTCTGTGAGCCCTTGGTATCACTTCGGATGAGCCATCCCAATTAGTGCGTCAGCATGGTTCTTTCACGGGTGGAGCAGTATTAAGACACTCGCCCGGCCAACGTCAAACCGTTCCAGAGACCGAATAAATTAAAATTAAATTATAATTGTCCGGACCGGTATTCGAACCCGATACCTCTCGCTTCATAGTACACTTTTAAAACCATTAAGCAACGAGACTCTCTGAAAAAATACTTCCAATATCTTGTATTTTTAATCTACCAAAGCTAGTTATAATAATTAAGTATTTTAGTTTATATTCAACACAATAAGTGCCTAATAAAATCTAATTTAGTTTAATTTAAAAAATAATAACCTTTGAAGATCTACGTCTTAGATGTTATTATTAAATATTTTAAATCCTTGACAAGGATAATCATCGCTGGATTACAAAACCGTATTACATATAAGTCTTAGACATAGTGTATTAATACAAAAGGCATTGTTTATCCAAGTAAACAATACAAAAGCTTGTAAAGCTGTAGATTGAAAACGATCCGCGTCTGAATCGACCTCAATCCATATGGATTCATCTCACAGAGATGGCATTAGAGGGTTACCCTTCAAGTAATAAACGCTAATACAACTTGAATAAAGTAGAAATTGTTGCAATCATTAATGTATATTATACATTTACGATGAAAATATGATCTCATAAAGGTCGCGGGCAACCGCTGGATCTAGATCGCTCAAGATCTCATTAGGTGGGCGTGTTTAAGGGCGGTCCATGTCCAGCAGTGGACTGAATAAGCTGATGATACTTTTAAGCTGGAAATAATATTTGATATGTTTTTTCCAGAGTTTCAGCCGTTGGGGAGTAGAAGTACTGTTTCAAGTACAACTACCATTTGACGCTGAGTATTCTGTGAGCCCGTGGTCAGCATCAGCTTATGCTTCAGCATGGCTCTCCAACGTGTGCGACAGTATTGAGACACGCAGCCACTGTCAAGTCTTTCTATAGACCGAATAAATTATAATTGTCCGAACCGGGTTTCGAACCCGATACTTCTCGCTTCATGATATACTTTTAAAACGATTAAGCTACGAGGCTCTCAAAACATTGTGAATATTAATTAACATAATCCCCAAATGTCACGATTCTATGTAGTATTATTATATTATCGCTGAGGTATTTCGTTAAAGTCTTTAATGAAAGAACTTTTTATCTATAATTCTCATAAACTGCATTTTTATTAAATACAATTTTATTATTTATTTTATATATGCAAAGCTTAATGTTATTTCCATCAATGTAAAATTATTGATCATATTACAATTGTAAAACGATTTACTTTATGTCACTCATGTCCAGAATGTAGTAAATATTGAATATTTATGGCAGCTATAGGACAGTTGAAGATACCTACAGATTTCCGATTTAATGATTCAATGGATTTTGTGCTAACTAAATATAATATAGCAAAATGATGTATAACAAAAATGAGATTCACGCATTATTTTATGATTTAGGTGTCTGAAAAGTTTATAATCGGTGTCCTTTAGGCGCCTTTCTTCTAATTTATTTACTAACGTACAGTACTGTATTATTTTATTTATTATTCTATCTTATTGTTATGTTTGGGTAAATATTTGTATTTCTGGTTAAATTAATTTTAAATAAGGTTGTATATAATTCTAAAACCTAATACAAGTTTTTATGAACTAAACTCGGTTAAAGAATACTTAGGGATTTTGCGATACACCTTTAGACCAAAAGGTGTATCGCATATTCTTTATCCATTTATGAACTCACCTTGAAGCGTCAGTTGACCCGTCAGTAACGACCAAGCAAATATAAAGTTCTTTAAATATCAGTGCATGTTCACATAAATACGGCATTAGATTTCACAGAACATTAATTTCCCAGTAACCCGGTAAACAGTTGGACAAGATAAACGATGTGTCTACAGTGGCTTGGCAAACTCACCTTAATTACCTGTACATACGGTAAAGTCTGACCTTAAACTATGTTACTTACCGTTACTTAGATTTAATATTTAAAAAGTCCTTATAAAGTCTTCACGTAAATATGTTACAACAGTACGTAGCCGTGTTAAAAATACTTCCTATTTGCAGACTCAGAAAGACTTTACTTAATTGAGAGCCTCGTAGATATTGAAAGTCCGGAAAATTATAAATTATTATTTAATTTATAAGTTATTCGGTCTCTGGAAGGGTTTGACAGTAGCCGGTGAGAGTCTTAATATTGTTGTATCCATGGGAGAGCCATGCTGAAGCATATGCTGTCGCACTAATTAGGGCCGGCTTGTCCAAGTTTATACCTGAAATACTCAGCGTGAAACTGGTAGGTGTGCGTATTCGAAATAGTACGTTTGCTGTGTTTTGTTGAGTGGGTGAAGATATCGGAATCCCTTTAAAATATCGCTTAAGCGGCGTAAACAGCCGGCAACACAACAAATATGTGGACTTTGGCGCGGTTTTACATGTGTGGCGAAGTTCTCTTACCATATAAAAGACACACATGCTCCGTTGTCCGGTGTATCATAAAAAAAATTTCCCGGTTGTAAATTAAACTTGGTTGTATCATTAAAACTAAGTAAATTTTATAATATGAATGATATACTAATTTTATAATGTTTTATACCACGATATGATGTGTGTAATGAATAGCTATTTAATGTAAAGTGTTATTCAGAACGTTTCACTACATTTTAGTGTAAAAACCCTCTGAAAGCGGATGTAGGTTTAATTTCAAATGAATATGCGCATAATGAGATTTCTTCGCAACTAATCTTATTAAGGTTACACATGCCGGCTGCAGGTTGCGGCAGAACATTTAATCCTAACTCAATTTGCCTCTTGAGAGCAAAAAATGCATTTCTCAACACATATTTTCAGTATAAAGTAAGATTTAGTTTTTATTATATACTAGAGATATAATTGTAATATTGATCTAAGCTACAACGATTTTAGTTTTTCTTTCTAAAATTTGATAAAAATAAAATTTGATACAGATAGATCAATAGAAAATGTACTAATAAACTATTTTTTATCATTCCAATGTATATTATACTTCTGTTTGTAAGACACAACATAAAGAAACCTATTGAAAAGAAATATGATTTTTTAAATGAAAATAAATGATAACGAGCAGGAGGCTCAACTGGGAAAAGCAGTTCTCCGGTCATGGACACCCCCAGTCCTTGAGTTGCGGGTGCGTTGCCGGCCTTTAAGTTAAACATTTGACCACCAAGCTTATGTGCTTTACGTATCTATTGTTCCGGAAGTCCAAAGATTTGTTGACGAAGAATCATTACCGTACTCCACACATGGATTGTGTTCACTTTTTACTTTCGCTGCTGTTTCAATTAATTTATATGAAATGTTTTTATGTTTTGAAACAAATAAAATGTTACTTTTAACAAGAAGATACATCTTTTGAAATATTTCTAAAAGTTGTACATAAAAATGACTAGTCTTGTTTGAAAGAAACCTAGACATCAACAAAGCCTAAACAGCCTTGTTCGAACGTCAAGAAAATTATTGTTTCCCCAAGACGCAAGATTAATTCCACCATACTTTATTCAGTACGAGTATGCCAGATGTATTCATATCTTCATATATTTACATTTCCCGAAGGAAATACATTTTCTTATTTCTGCCTCGTTCTGAATTGATATGCGTCCTCCTGATAGCTGTCATAAGCTAAATTTCCATTTTCAAGATTAATTTTTTCAATAGAATTTGTTTTTATATTAGAACTAATGCAAGATGAGTATGTACCTGGAATTATATTATATATTTCGAAGTTATGTTTCGTAGATATAAAAGTATTTTTTATTGTTTGATTCTAGGTCCTAGAATAACAACTTAGGTACGCTTATACGACAAATAAGTTTGTAATTTAATGTCGTCTTACCGTCAAAATAAAGAAACAAGAAAAATATTAAAACAATGTTGCTTCTTATTACATATATTTTAAAACTCGTCCAAATTTGTTACAGTTTATTACATACCAAATAATAAATACTAAATACTTTTCCCAGTATTATATTTAAGGCTTTAAATAAAAAATATTTCCTTGATCCAGATATGGCAGGTATATAAAACACATTTTTAGCAAAATGGAAACGAAATATATGACGTCGTTAAATCTAGAGAAGCGATAAAAAAAAGATTTCAATACAAAAAGTGAAATACACGTAAACTTTTTACCCGTGTCAGTAGACTGTATTAATTCAATACCATTTAAATGCGCCCTATAACCCGACCAAGCGAAAGGGCCGCAGAACTGGGAAGCATATTTTTATAGTTATGACCTATTTTCCTTTGCCGGTTGCTCCCCGGGTGAGGCGTTCTGTTGACCCACATGTACGCAGGCTCTGACGTAATAACGCCGCTGACGTCACGCGGCATCTACAGATGCCTTCTTTGTTATCTGGCCATTGTTTACGAATTTTTTAAAAATTGAAATGTTTTTATTATTACTTTCGTTATTTTAATAATAGTGGTATTTATGCAACTCCGTTTGTTGTAGTTCAGACGAACGGTATCGATTTTTAAGACATTGTTTTGCTACCTACCTACCTTGTTATTTTTACTGAATGTTCTAGAGTTTTAATTAATTCTTTGGTTATTCTTTCATTTTATTATTAAAGCATGTATTTTATTTTAAATGCATAAATATTGACTTAAATATAACGTCTAACTGAACCAATAGATTGGTTTTTAGATTTTCTGAACTTCTTGTATGTTTCAAAAAAGTTTTAATATATAAAATAACAACAATTTTCAAGGAGAACAGAATAATGTTAGATCAGTGTTTTTAAAATTGATCTTAAAATACTAAACGTTGGATCAAAGGAAACTAATAATAAATGAAATAGCATCGGCCGATCCATTGTGTAGCTTTTCAAAGCTAATAAATAAATCCTGAAAGCAAATCGTTCGGGATAGTTTCGCACGAACGGCTTCCGAAATTGTAGCATCAATAAATCTATGAAAAAATAATTCATAAAGGGTTTGCCGTAGCTTTTAATAAATACAGGAACTCCAAATTAGGACATATAATAAATAAACTTAATTATTTTGAATTATTGCATAAACTTTAATGATTTTGTGGAAGTGATTATAAAAAAAATCTTTCATTTCTTTTAATTTTCTTACCTTTAAATGTAGAAATATGAAATAAATAGTTTGATGGCTTAGTTCATTAATCTTTGAATTGATAAAATTACGATTTTGAAAAACAGATTTTGGAAAACTGTTTTACTTTTTATTATAGTAGCATATTCTTAAGTAATAATTATTTAAAAGCCTTATCGCCGAGCTGTATTGTAAGCTGCAGTGAAATCAAAGATCCCGGGTTCTATCCCCGATCTGAATATAAAATTATAATTCATTAGGTCAAAAGTGCTTTACAATGGCTGGGCGAGTGTCTTAGCACTGCTTTACCCGTGGGAGAGCTTCATTAGCGATGTTCATTTTTTACCATACAGTAGACCCGCCTGTTCCGTTTACCGGTATACAATAAAAAAATACCATATATATTTGACTGTTTTATTTACTTAAGCGACGTCTACGAAATTCTCAAGTTGTCGTCTTAAAAATAAAGATTAGTCGGAGCGTTGAAAGGAATTTCTTATCCTCGTTTAGAAATCCATTAGTTGTCAAATAAAAATAAAATACTTCGATCGGTTGACGACTGCTTAACGGAGATTTTCTACTCAATGTCGCTTGCTAATGTAATATAGGCCATTTTTAATCAGAGGTTTACCTTAAGAAATAATAACATATAAATTAATTGAAATATTTTTATTCAACATAAGTCCAAAAAAGTAGATTGTTGAATGTTAAAATGAATCTACCCCATTTTTTATGTTTTGGCGGACAAAGGAGTAAGTGGATCACCTATTTGGTAAGAAAACTTTTCGCCCATGGACAACCGAGCATGTACGCGCATTAGTTGTATTGCCGGCTTTTTACGCTACATAAGCAGCACTTTTGAGAGACATCCGATATCATCACTCACTCAGCGAAACACAGTAGAAGCATCGCTTCAAGTACGACTACCATTTCACATTTCAAGCTTAGTATTCTGTGAGCCTGTGGTATCATTTCCTAATAGCCGGTTCAATTAGTATGTATTCATATTCTTCAGCTTAGCTCTCCCACAGGTGTGATAGTATTAAGACAGCCGGCCACTGTCAAACCCTTCCAGAGACCAAATAAATTATTAATTAAATTATAATTTATAATTGTCCCGATCGGGATTCGAACCCGATAATTGTCGCTTCATGATAGACATAAGTATTATCCACTTAGCTACGAGGCTACATAGACAATAAACATAAGTTAACTTCATAACCTATCTATAATTGTACGAATATATAATAAAAATTTTCACCCGTGAGAAAGCCATGCCATTTGGTCTATTGGGCCGGCTCGTCCGAAGTAATACCACGGGCTCACAAAATATT